>OMLF01019156.1:60122-84499 GCA_900302615.1 Holocentrus rufus
CACACCCACCCTCAAGTCTCCAGTCCTTAATTAAGATCAGGATTTAAGGTGGGTGTCATGTTTAATTCCTTCCCTCTATAACGCTGAGTGACAGTGTTAAATTAATCTAAATGAAGCCGGTGATGTCATGTAGTCACCATAAACATGACAGGGCAGGTTGGTATTGTTAAGCTGTCCTCGAGCCTCATCCCTCTCTCATTATTCAGACAGCAGGTCAGCTGGGAGGTTAGGAGGTGTAAAAAGGAAAAGACAGATTCCACTATTTGTGTCTACTGGTAGTCTATCCGTTAAATAAGGAAGCCTCTTTTTTTTAGCAAAGCTTTATTGGGCTTTGTTGTAATATGACTTACAGTAAAAATATATCACCAAATCATTCATTATCTATTTGGATATTTAGAATAAGACCAGTATATACCCAATTGAGGACCTCAACCAATTTATAAAGGTGTAAACACATAGGTCATGACCTCATGAAATCACAAAATCTATGCAGCCAAGCAGATTTTATTTGAACATTCTTCTGAAGATAAGACGATGTTTATTGGCTCCTCTTGTGACCTCCTCGTCCTTGTGAATCCCTCTGAGACTGTTAATGTCTTGATGGAAGGTCCCCTCCCCAATATAAAGCACTCAGCCTCTGCAACAACAACTTTATAGAACACCTGTGGGAGCAGGTTTTTATGAGCTCATCGGCTGCATGATTTTACATTTTCCAGTTGGCAAAGCGGCATATGCTGCAGGAAACAAACACCGAGTCCTGGAGGCACCTGGCCCCGACCCCGCCGAGATGCACACAGATGGCAGAGAGGCAAGAGAGATGTCAATCACAAGTTTGGTCCATGAGAATTATTCAAATATCAAAAATACCGTGCCTCTTATGATCTCACCCAAAAATCACGTGACGTGCAATTTATGAGCGTGATGAGGGAAATAAAAAGTGAACTGCGACATTCATTTCACAGCACTGTGCGGATTCCTGTGAACATTATTTAATAATTCTCTGCTAACTACAAATGCTTCACTGCATTTTGCCATTTTCTGACAAATGATCAGCCAAAATAATGAGTCAACAAAGGTTGTCCAAAATGTTAATAGTCTGTTAGCACTCTTTTTTTTGTTAAGTACCTCTAATAACTGTGGCCATTTGCATGCATTTTGAATAGCAGTGTTGGCAGGGGCTGACTTTAGAAGAGCAGTTGCTATATAATATCTCCTTGCGGCACAGCACCTCAATTCTTCTGGGGGCAGTTGAAACTCTGCAGAAGCCCAATTTTCATTTTCATGGCTGCATTTACATGCGGTCCCACTGCCTGGTCCTCTGAGTTATATCAGAGAGCTTTATCACTTGAAATGAAGCAGAGATAAATGTTACTCAGAAAGTGTAAAACGCAGGCCCCTCGACTCTATGCATGCATGTCATGTGTGTGCATGTGTGTGTGTGCATGTGTGTGTGTGTGTGTGTGTCAGAGTTATTTAGTGTCTCAACCCTGAGCCCTCGTGTGTATAAACTATGAGCATTCTGCAGACGCTGCTTCTCACACCGTTCTCTCTGTTCTGCTGAGGATGCACTTCCTGTTCGGGGCTATAGGAGGTCAATGTCTGACAGCACACACACAAACAAATGCACGCATAAACATGCACGCACATGCACACTTCTCACATGCATGCACGTGCGCACCTCCCCTGACATTTGACACAGATACAGATCCACCTGCCACTAAAGGAGTCCATTCCCCTGGTGACATTTACCTGAAGTTACCAGAAATCATTAGTTAAGGTCAGTTTCATATGAGGTGCTGAAAGCAGTGTGTGTGTGTGTGTGTATGTATGTGTGTGTGTGTGGCAGGGGGGAGACAGGGGGTAACAGACTTGACTGCAGCCTATTCTCCTCTGGGCTGTGTGGCTGAGGGATGTAGCAATGTGGGTGGCTGCACGGTATAAAAAATGCCCTCTGAAACAGATCCAGCACATTTTAATGAATGCTGAATGTGTGGGAAACAGCTCTGAAAATACAGCTCTTGTCCTCTAACCGCACCCTGCGCTTATATTGAATTTGATTTGAGAATACATTATCACTGTATTACCTCCGTTAAGTGTCCTAGTTTCTGTGTTTGCTTGCACCTACAGTGCCCCAGTTATCTTGTTTGTACTTACATCATTTCCCCAGTCTCGCTCCTCTTTCTTTGGGGATGTTTTAGTGAACTTTCTAGCTCTCCTGAGAGGCTGTCTCCTCCACTCCCTCTGAAAACAGATATCTCCCGAGAATAGGGGAGGGATATCAAAGCATTGTGAGAGAGTAATGCTCAGAAAATATATGGTAAATACATACACGGCGAGTCTGCAGGTGTGTGTGTGTGTGTGTACGTTTGTATCTATATGTATGCAGCTGAGAGGTAATGAGTGCCAGTGATGGGATTAGGAACAGGTTGATGCACAGAGGCCTTGCTGAATAATTATCTCTGATAGACTCCTCTCTATTACTCAGACTCCATTGCTGTATCCCTAACAGATAGGGGGGAGAAAAAAAAGAAAAAGAAAAAAAACCTTGCCATCCACCTTTTCCCTCTCCCTTCTGTATACCCCAATAAGATTTTTCAATATTTATCAAGGTGGAAAAACATCCAAAGACTTGGGATTCAATGAAGCTTGCCACGGCGCATAGCAATGAAGAAGTCTGTGGACAAAAGAAAATCCAACCTTTAGAGCTCACCAAATGCAAATGGATTCATTAGAAGGCAACCTCATTGGTTCACTCAGAATCAGTTGACAGGAAGGACAGTATTATTCTGATCATGTACCACTGGCGTAAATTATTTCTTTCTCTCTGTCTTTCCACGCAGTTCCACGTCTCGAACTCACCGGATCCAAACTGACCGGATGTACGTGTCAGCGCTGACTCATAATTGGTTAACTAGGGGAATGCTGGGGATTATGAATCATTTAGTGATACAACAGGAAACACCACTGTGACATAATGTAATATCACAGCACAACTCAGTTAAGTCATCGCTGCAGGGTAGTTGATGTGGTACAAAGAGAACTATAATGACTCAAGCATAATAAAGGCAAAATCTCATAAATTAAGTCAAATTGAGGAATGTCAGCCTCAAGGATTTTGTGGCCCTCCAGGGAAAAGTCCCTGGCTTCACAGGTATCTATGATGAAAAGGTAAACTGGCATTCCTCGCACCCTTGTCTAAAACGTGTCTTCTCCACACCATGGAGCCGCAAAATAAATCCTGTCTTCCCCAATGCAATTATGCACACACATACACACACCCAAATGCCCGCACCTGCATGCAGAGACATTACTACAGCTGCGTGCAGGCGCGAGGAACAGAGAGGTAATGCAGAAATCACAGTCCGTCTCATATACACAGTCTTAACACTCAGACGAAAGACATCTCATGTGATGCCAACATATCCGACTCCGACCCAGCAATAGTGACAGAGTGAGAGAGAGCAGGAGACACTGTTCATTTGCCAAGCTGTGCAGAGCCGAGCAGAAGAGTGCGGAGCCCTGACAAGACAAGCAAGACAGGACTGGACTAGACTGGATTGGGTTCTCCCAGTCTCGTGGCTGTGGCTCGGTTTGCACAGCGCGAACAAGGAGGAGAGGCTACAGGCAGGTAGGACCTTAGCTGTGCATGCATGTGCTGGGGCATGTGGAGGCGATCTTGAGTACTCAGCAGCTCACAAGGCTGAGGGAAAAACTTTCTTCTCATCCAACAAAAAATTAGAAATCCTTTCTGTCATCACAATTTTCTGAGAGCCTTTATATACACGTTCTTATCCTAACATGTAATAGATTTCAGTGAAGTGATATCTGCTATACATTTGCGTTTATGTGATTGTTTAATCTGCCGTGGGAGGCAGTGATGTGCGTTCAAAAAAATTGAAAAATTGTTCTCTTTTGTAAATAAAGAACAAAAGAGGAGATTTGAGCAAAGAAAGCTTAGTAAAGGCTTTGATGACTCTCAGAGTATCAGAACCCTCTCTACTGTGACCCACAGTATATGCGACAATGTTTAAATCTACATATTTAAATTATGCAATCATTACATGTTTCAATGTCATATTAAGCATACAACACTTAAACAACACTTAGATCCGGTCGAGCGATTTGATTGTTCAAGAGGCATTCTATGAGCGCTGATATACCGTATAACAGCACTCTGACATTTAACTATATGTGTTACTCCGCTTTGCAAGTGTTTTGTAGTGGCCTACATGAGCATCCGTGATCTACATTGTAACAAACTTCACACTGCGAGACTGTTGTCAGAAGAGGATGAGCACAGCGAACTGTGATCATCTTCGTCACATGGCCTGTGGCCTCGTGTCTACAACTGAATCACAGCTGTGCTGATATACAGTATTTCAGCAGTCCCTCTCATGTATTATTACTTAATTAAAATGTAAAAAAAAAAAAAAAAAACCTTTACACTAAAAACTTCATAATGAAATTAGCATTAGCCTAAATGCTATTTGGTAAAGCCCCACGTTGAAATATTGTGTTTTTCGGTGAAACACAATAGAGCCTGATATGTTCAGATTATAAACAAGTGCTATTGATTTAGTTTAATGATGTCAATGAGTGGCCCTGTTAACACCGCTTATACTTTGCTCCAGCTACTTTATAACCTACACTTACATTTGTATGCATGCAAGTTGCACACACGCAAGCATGCATACACACACATAAACTAGTTTAATTCACAATGCCAAAAAGGAGCAAAATCATAAAGGTGGAATATGCAGTAAATTGAGTTTCGAATTGTAGAAGTTTGTTTACTTTGTTAATTTGCCTGTCTCTGTCAATTTATTGATAAATTGATCTTTGTGTTAGACTTAGCCTAAAATGATTAGCAACTTAGCAAATATATAAACATGGATGAACATTTCAGACTGCAGATATAGCCATCTTGCTTTTAGTGCATGCACCATGGATGCACCATGGCAAATGTGTAGTTACTGAACACTTTTGGCACTAAATGTGTACATTTACAATGGTAACAGTAAACACACTATACAGTGTCATCAAATGTGCTTTTGAACAAATTTTTCCAAATACATTACACTCCAGTTTCATCGCACTGTACTTTGGAGATGGTATCCTATTTTCTTCTTGGATTTATGATGGAGAGCTTTCCATTCCTTTCTTTTTTTATTTTCTTGCACCATATGGCATCCTAAATTATCTTCTTTCACTTGCTGTCACCACTTTCTTCTAAATCTGTGAGCTGATCATTTTGTGTTTATTTGTTGTTTTTAGTGGTATTACTTCAACTTCATTGTGAAGATATCCCTGCATGTGATTTAGTTCATACAGGGGGACTTGAGGTTTTCATATTTTATTCACCGCAAGACAACATTGGCTATTTTTTCGCAGGAGAGAATAAGAAACGAATGTGTTCCAAACAGAATTACAAAATATCTCAATTTGCATTCAATTTGTGATATCTGGAGACAGGAGTGTGTTAGCGCCTCATACACACCTGCGATGGAACGGGCTTGTCACAACCTTGAATGGTTGAACTGATGGACAAATTTTGCACACATTATTGGTCCTATAGCATTTCACTGTTAAAATTGTAGGACATGGGTGTTGCACTCCCTGAGTGCCCCTTCTAGTTCTTATTCATGTTTTCTGTGTCTCTCATATAATATCAAATAAAATGAAAATACTATGCAAATAATCTTGAGTAGAAAGTAATTTGGAATAGAAAGGTGTGCAAGCCAAAATAATGGTTTGTAGCTTTTTAGCTCAATGTCAGTACATTCGCAGACATGCTTTTGCTGGCTCATATACAACTGAGGACATTGGCAATTTCAGTTTATTTGCTGTTTTTAGTGGTATTACTTCATCTTCATTGTGAAGATATCCCTGCATGTGATTTATTTCCTCCAGTGGGACTTGAGGTTTTTATATCTTATTCACCACAAGACAACATTGGCTATTTTTTGGCAGGAGACAGTAAGAAACTAATGTGCTCCAAACAGTATTTCAAAATATCTGGAGAACTGAACTGTCTGCATGCATTTATCAAGTTTGTCAAACTTGTGGAGCCGCTACAGCCCTGTGCATGGTATTCTCAGTGAGCCAGCCATGTCATCCTGATAAATTAATTGTCTGGATTCCCTATGCAGAGAGAGAGAGACAAAGAGAGAGAGGTAAGGGGACGGCTACAGTGAGCAGTAGGGGACAGTAATTGAATCTAGTGTTATTGATTTAGCCGGAGCAGCACAGCGGGAGACCTACAGCCAAGTATAAGTTGACTCTAAGGCCCTGATTAGCATACACTGTGCTAATGACACTCTTACTGTAATTCTCTTTTTTCTCTCTCTATCCAACTGTGCTCACTATTCTCCTCTTTCTTGACCATTCCCTTTTCTTTCAGCCTTTTATGACTCCTATAGGTTAGAGGAAGAGATGTAAGTCAAGTCCAAATGGATGAGAGGCAATGTCTACAATAAGTAGGTCTCATTCACACCCTGGGAATAATTGTATTACTTTCTATAAATGCCATAACCCGAAATGTTATATGCATATCATACATTGTTATGGCAAGAAAATCTATGCCTTTCATTCATGACACACAAGACAGTTTTGTATCAAAACATTTACCAACCCGTTCAAACACTGCATAATCAAATTGCACCCAGAAGACATTAAAAATACATTTTTAAAAAGATCTACAGAATGACAGAGATTTAAATACACCACACCATGCTGGGATGATTCATATTTCAAATACGTTGCTCAAGCAAATAAGCCTCGTGTACTTTAATTGGTAGAAGAAAAAGTACACTAAACCCAATTAAATTACAGCACCGAGGTGTCCTTATTTTTTCTAAAAACGTTGATGGAAATAGCCCGTCGGTGAACCGTCTCCCTTCCTTCCCGTCTCTGGTCTAAGCTCTACAATATTCCTACTTCCTTGCCTACTTCTCTGCTTCCCTCTTCAGATTCCCTCCTTCACTTTGCCTTGCCACCCTCTGTTGAGGCTAATACCACTCAGGGCCTTTCTGCTCTCCCACCTTTTATGTCTAAATCCCTTAGTGCTACTACATTTCTCTTCCCTGTGCATTTGCCCTACTGAGGTGCTTGTGTGCATGCGCTTTCAACAGTGCACACTTTTTTTTTTTTTTTCGGCAGTAGTAAAATCATGTTTCTCTCCTCGGGCCCAAAGCCAAAGGCCAGAGCCCGTGTTTTACAATGTAGCATCATGGAGGCACAGCAGAACTGCAGCGGTGGCATTTTCCCCACCTCAATCCCGGCCTCATCACCACTCCCCTCCAGCCCCTCAGCCCCTGGGGATCTATGGAGATAAGGATTGAACATCTCCGGATGCCACTCTGCATAAATGTTTAATAGCAGGGAAAACATTAGCATCAGTAATTAAAGCAGTAATTTAAGCCTAGACGCCATCAACAGCCAAGTTCCTTCCACGCTGGAATAACACTGCTGAAACACAGTAATTAGCTTTAGCTTGATTGGACGGGAGACTGGGTTCAGAAAAATGTGTGTGTGAGTGTGTGTGTGCGCACTTTCCCACATCTGCCTGCATGCACGCACTAAAACAGAGGCCTGCTTCATGTGTCTGCATGCCTGGTGCTACATACTCTGGATAGAGGATGGCCAGTGTTTGCCGCGCTTACTCTTGATTCATGAATGATCCCTTCATGTCTCTATTAAAGATTGATTGATTTAGCAGCAGTATGTGCATGGGTCCTGAATGGTGTTTGACATTGGCTTGGCCCGTGTTAAACATTGGCCTGAGGAGGTCAAATATTGTCTGGGAGTCCCCAAAGAAAGCTGATGTTGTCCTGTTTTATCATCCATGTCCTTTGAGCCTTTCCCTCCTCTAATTTCCCCTAAACTCTAGACTCTAACCTTTCTATCTGTCAGGGACCTCTGGGATAGTACCCTGCATTCTTTTTCATTAAAGTGCTATGATAGCAATATGGCTGTGAGGGGAGATGATATGTTTTTGCTTTTTTCCACTGGTATCAAAAATCGTTAGGAGTGCAAAGAGGTCAGCCTGGCTTGTATCTGGCTTTTAATGGCTCCTTAAAGCCAGGCCCCAGGGATGGGTGTTCTGCTGTCTACACACACACATACACACAAACATAAACACTCACACTGCAACGCGTGCACACATACACACATACACACACACACACACACACACACTGCAGGGCATCTGAAAGCAAGCCAAGACCTTGCTCTCATCTCGTCTCTCGCTCTTTATTTCACTCTTCTTTTTTGCTCATTCTGTCCCTCTCTGTCTTGCCAAATAGCTTCAGCCTTTGATATATTGCAAAAGACTATTGCTGGAGCATGAGCGCTACTCTACCAGCTCATCCTCTAGATAGTTGACTCCGCAGTCATGATTGTTTCTTTGCCTTTTTCACTCCATTTTTCTCATGTCTTTTCAAAGATTATAGCACCATTTCCCTACCGAGGTTGGGTTTATCTTTGGTTGCTGTCGGAGCTGCTTACTCTGATGTCATATTACCTCGCTGGACAGAGACGTATCGAACTTACGACCTTTGACCTTTCCCGGGGAGGGAACACTTTTCAGTGGCTGTCTCTCTGTGGGTGCTCCCCACTGCTCCGTCTCAGTATGCTGATAGAGTTTCGGAGCAGTTTAATTAAGCGTATTGAGTTTGCATCAGCAGTGGGGTATTATATGGCCAGCTGGATACACACACACACACACACAAATGCGCGGCTGCTGTGCTGCCATGCACACTCCTATCCATCCCAGCTGACGGCTTGTTAATTGCCAGGGGGTTAACTGGAAGTGGTGGTGTAATTGCATCAGAGTTTTCATTTACCCTGGCCTCTTATTTATTTACCTAGACTTTAAAGCAGCATTAATCGTCTGGATACGTCAGGACAAAGTGGGGATCGACAGGCTTGATGTCAGTCCATCTGTGAGCCAGACACGGCCCAGACAGGCTAAGAAAACGTGTGGATGGTTCAGCTCGACTTTGTACGAAGTTACGAGAACAGTGATGAAATCAAATAGCGCACCGCATACTTTAGAGGCAGAGTATTTAAACCTTATTGAAACAGGAGATAATAATTGAGTCACTGTGATATTCTTTAAGGCTTCAGGGACTTTTCTTACTGAAGCGCTACAGTGTTTTATAATCTATGGCAGTGATGAATGACTAGTCTCTGCTTAGCTGTCTTATTATCAGTGCCTTGTGCAGCCACGCTATCCTGAAAAATACTGAATATTGCAGCTTTTGAGGCCTTGATGCTTGTATGTGTGGCATTTTATGACTGCACTGACTTTTATTTTTATTTTTTGACTTTTTTATTTTTTTTTTATTTCTGACCTTGGGGAAACAGCAAAGCAAGAAGGCCTTGGTAATCAAATTTATTTGACAGGGAGGCAACTTAAAAGCTTTGCTGCAGTCTAGCCTTTAGTTCAAGGCTTCGGGAAAGGGAAGAGAGGAAGCCACTCAAATACCTATGAAACACACTTTAGAAAAATGTCATGTCCTTGATCCATCTGACCACTCTGGCTTTGAAAAGGGGCTGGATTAATTGGAAAATTATAAAATCTGTTTGAGATGGACTCCCTTTTGATGTTGAAGGTTTTCTTTGTGTGTGTGCGTGTGTGTGTGTGCGCACGTGTGTTTCTGTCTGAGTGTGCGCCTGCTTATTCATGTTATGGGGCAAAATGACAGTGCTCGAGGAAGGTTCAGCGCAGGATGAATTCCCAGAACCCATTCAAATCCTCCTGCCTGCTTATCTGTGTGCCCCTTCACCCCCTCACACACACACACACTCCTCCCATCCATCTGTCTCTTTGACATGATTGTTTCTCTCTTGTTACTTTATGTTCTAATCCATCAGCTATGAGTAAAATGGCAATTACACCCAGCCATTGATATAGCCAGCAGACAGAGGCAGAGTTATGGCATGGGGTATTACTGCAAATTGCTATTAAAGTTACTTTTTTTTTTCCTTTAAAGCATAGGGAGTAAGTGGAGAGTAATGGAGAATCATAATAAGGCACATCATAAGGATAGATTTAGCCATCTCATGGTTTTAATTGCAGCCTGCAAATTTTCTGTACATGAACGAGTATTCCCATAGTGTGTAAGTAGCGGTTTTCCTCAAGCTGCCCACTGTCTAATGAGTCAGCGCATTCACTTTGTCCTATCCCTGCATACTTTTAACAGAAATTTCACTTTCACTGGAGAACATTCCATTAAAACTCCTTATGAGTTCATTTTAACACCCCCATTAACATCAGCTGGGACCCGTAGTCCCTGCTGGTGTACAGACTGACTGCTCATCGTCTTCTCCAGCCGGCTTCTCTCGTCGGCAATCTTTCAATGCACCACGGAGGGTCTGTATTTCATCCTGTTTAAATCTGAGTGTGAGACAAAACCGAAAACTCTCATCTTCGAACTGAAAAGCTCTTCAGACCGCAAGATGTTCTGAGGCAGGAGATTGCTGTGCTAGCTGTGCATGACTAATGTGGCAAGACCCCGAACCACAGTGGAATGGACACAACACTGATGAAACAGGTCAAACATTCATTTACAAATCACAGAGAAGCCATTATTTTTAGCAGTACCAACCCTCTATGGCTGTTTTAAAAATCAAATAAAATGTGGATGCCAATCCCCCATCAAATTGTACAGGCATTGTACTATTTAACATGCATACATTATACATACGCTAAGCTTACAGACACCAGCAGACACACCACCAGCACTATTGTATGATCCCCTGGCCACTTATTTGGATAATGCCTGGCGAGTAAAAGTTAGTATGTGCCATGCCTGATAAATTAGGTTTTTACCAGAGCCTGGTGGCAAACAGGCAATTACATCCTGGTCATTTCCTAAATTAAACCAACACATGCACTGAAGGCTTTTATATTAGTCCCAAATTGGTTTCTGCAAAGTTCCAAGAGAATAGAATCAAAAATCTCTCTCTGGATTTCTGTCTGCTTAGCTGCTAGCTAGTAGTAATGTGTGGGTCAGCTCTAAGTTCACTGGAATCCCCCACATAATAACTCACCTGACTGCAACCACCCAACATGGTGGTAACTTTAATAAAATGCAAACCAGCATCGACATGAACCCGTTTGCATAACGTTACCAGAAGGAATGTGAGAAAAATGAGCTAATTTAGCAAAGAATGTTCTATATGGTGTCAATCCACAACCCACCTGCAATTATTCATAAATCTGTTTTGTTAACCTGTAATTGCATGAATGGTTTACCCACGGGACTTGCAGGTCACGGGTCAATCCATGCATCACAACTAGCTAGCGTTAGCTAGGCTTCTAGAAGTGGTTTCCCGTAGGACTTATTCACATGATTGCAAAGTAGATGCGGGCTTGGGGAAATAGCTTCAGGCATGGAAAAATACAGATTGGTAGGTGAAAGTATTTGGAAATTACAGGAACCACGTATCTGTCTTGAGAGACCAGACCGTTCATAATCTCATTTGGAGTATTGCAGACTAAAAGGTCAAAACTCGAAATGAAATCTTCCTTTAATTTAGTTAAAGCATGCTCAGTTATTTAATAAGCAACAAAATGTGTTACTGGCATCATATATAGGGAGGAAATAACATTGGTTGGTGCCAGTACAGGCTGCGGTGAGAGAGAGAGAGAGAGAGAGAGAGAGAGAGATAGGGGATAGATTGAGGGAAAGACGAAGTGATGAGTGGTGTCCTATAATCCAAAGCTGGAGGAGATGGATGGTGTGTGTGTGGGTGGAGTTGTCCTTGGTGTGGTGCTGATTGTGTATGAGGTGGTGCTCAGCAGGACAGATGGTGCTTGTGGGCAGATGAGTGAATAATGATGTTTCACCACAGTGCAGTAATTACCTGCTCCCAGGCCGTCTCCATGGCACACTCGGACACATGCATGCTTGCATATGGATACATGCACAGACACACACATATACAGAGGCTTTACAAAGATGCACATACCAATTTACAGTATGCATACGCAGGCACATGTCCAAACACATAAACTTAAACATATAGCACGCCCCTCCACTCTACCAGTCTCTGGATTGATCAAGACGTATCTGATGCAATATATACTGTACTTAGTAATTGTAAGTGTGTGAGAGATTTAAGCACACATTTTATATCTGGCTCGAGCTCTGTGTTGTATTGCCTTACACCTGCATGTAGGTGATGGATGAGCCAGATAGTTAAATGTGAAAGTTGCTGTAGATGAGAATGAATATATAAGGGAACACGAACGTGCATGGACTTACTGATTGAAGGTACATGTACTCATGTTTTCGAACTGGATGGAGAGCACTAAAGTTTTATCTCTGTAATTTTAGGTCATCAGCACTGCTCAAGTCAAATCAGTGCTGTTATTTGTTAAATTAATGTTTCATCTAAAAATACTTACATTTATTCCAGATCATATAATTTATTGGTAAAGTTTAAATCCATAGGGAAAACAAGATCTTCATTCACTTCAAGGTTTAAAGTCTCCCCCCTGAAATTTAAGTCTGTAGTGATTTTATACCTTGTTGAAAATTGTTGGGTCCTAAATAAATCCCACATTTCGACTCAGTTGTCTGTGATATTGTTAAAATTCACACCACATCCAAAATAAAACAAAGGGCTCAGGTAATTGCCTGGAAGATCACATAAAAAACAAGGTATGGCATCTTTTGGCACAATTAAACATGATATTTTTTTCTGAGAACTGTAAAAGGAAGCTGAAACACCAGAATGACAAAAATGCCAGACTGTCAGCATTTGCTACTATAGCTGCACAGTCTATGAAAACTAATCACGGGGACTAACAAGGACAGTAAACCTGAGGTGCACAAATCAGGTGTTGGGTGAAACTGTTTATTGGAGAAAATGGTGCCACGGAGCGCAGTATCGCTCAACTCAAATGGACTATAATGACTACAGTGGAGCCAGGGGCATGACTTATAGTGATGTACTTTTTCAACTGAGACAAATAATCTCCATTTCTGGTGCTCCAATTTCTGGGTTCTCTGTCATGTGGGCTCTGTCAAAATAGCTGATCCCGTGCAAACCACCAATTCTGGAACAGATGAAACATGTCTGTACTGGAATTTGTTGATTTATCATTCACTTGAAAGCTAAATCTAAATAAATTCCATGGCATTTTTACTGGTCTCATGATGTCATCTGTCAATCACTTATCAGATCATATAGGCATAAGTCAACATAGCCGTGATGTCTGTCTTGCTTACAAAGAGAAAAGAGAAAAGTTTCAGTCGCTTCAGACTTATAAAGGTTACCTATAAACCTGCATGCAAGAGACCAGACACTCCAGCCTGACACTGCTGAGCTTTGAAAGTAGTGAAGAAAAGGTGATTGGGACATTTTCCAACATGAAGGCAAAGAGGATGAAGCTTGTATGTATGGATGACTGGCAATCATGTTTATAATTCAATGTTAATGATAACTGTACTTTGAACTTAACTGTACTGTCCAAAGCCATATTCAAAAACCCATTCAAATTGTAGCGGGGCTGTGGCAGAGCTAGCTCGGCTCTATACTGCGCTCCCCCCGAGGGTGCTTGTCAAGAAGCCGTCAGACTTCTGTGCATCAGCATAGATTGGCATGATGAGGGGGAAAAAATACAAAAATAAATAAAAATAAAACTAGAATGAATGTGTTTTGAACTGATGAGGTATGTGTGATAGCCTCAGGAATTCACTTAAAATCAGATGTGATTTCCATTGGCAGGGCATTGATTTTGTCTCATCCTGGCTGGCGGTTGGCGCCCCATCTGACTCAGGGCCCAAGGCGGCTGTCTTGCTTGCTTGTCCCGCATCCTCACCTCTGCATGTCAGAACACTGGTGTTCGTAAAGCCTTCTCTGATCCTCTCTCTCTCTCTCTCTCTCTCTCTAACTCTGTCTCCCTCTCTTTTGCTCTCCCTCTACCTGTGTCTCTTCTCCCTCTCGGGGAGGGGGGAGGACGTACCCTCATCTCAAAGGCCACTGCGTCTCTCACTCGACATGCGCTGCTTCCAGGAGGAGGAACAAAGTTGCAGTTCCTTCCACCTTGTGGTTTCCCCCTCGTTTCATCCTCGCTCTCTCATCCCCTGCGGGCTGTGCGGTGTTGTGGACTTCTTGCAGATATACCATGTTCTCTAGTCTACAGAAGAAATCCAACTTATATCACCTCGGAGCATATCATAGAAAGTTCACTGGAAAGTACCTCAAAGTGGTGGGACTGTGTAGCCGGGGAGCTACTCTGAGCTGCTTGAGCAAAGCGATGCCTCGGACAAAATTAAGCGTTATAACTGCATTTATGGTAAAAATGGCCGCCTGTGATATATCCCCTCTTGTATTTCTATTCCTATCCATTCTATCCACAGGTGCACAGACTCAGACAGTTTTCCTCCAACCAATGCATATTCATTTGTCATCGCTGCAGATGTGAAGGGAAGCTGAACGACAGCTGGAAGTGTTCTAATTACACTATTCACAATTACACTAAATTATATATTATGTTAATACCTCAAACTATTACAACTAACAATGGAATTTAAGCCACATGCACACACACACACACACACACACACGCGCTGACAGGCTGGAAGACATGTATAGGGAAAACAGAGGATGGGAGGGATGCTGGTGCGGGGCGGTAGTGTATGTGTGTGTGTGTGTGTGTGTGTGTATGGGGTCAGCGTCTGTGCCTCTTCCTGGACTGATCTGTAACTAAAGTGGCAGGTCTGATCTTCTAAAGGTCATCCACGACATCAGGACTCGGCTGCTTTAGGCTTGATGCGGATTGGAGTTGATCGCTGCACCAGTGGTGAAAACTCTCTCCTTTCTCTCTCTTTCTCTCTCTCTCTCTCTCTCTCTCACACACACACACACACGCACACACACAATCTCTTTCATACACGCTCACACACACAAACAAACACATAAGCAAGCCTCGTGTAGTTAAAGGTCATTCCCACTCACTCACTCTCTTTACTGCTGACCAATGGAGGTGTGGGATAAAAGCTTTCATGATGTCCCACTATGCAGGAAGGTGTGTGTGTGTGTGTGTGTGTGTGTGACTATGTCTGTTACAGAGAAACTTTTTCAGACTCCTTTCATTAGGACAAGTTAGGAGAAGGAAAGGATAGGACACAATAACCACAGGCGCTGTTCGAGGACTTCAACCACTCATCATCTACATCTCCCATTATCTTACTGTTAAGGTGACAACTCTTATCTTATATTATTCAACAAAATTCTAAGAGAAGGTTTGTGGATTTTTACAGCAATAGCCGTTCTTCTTTTTTTTTGTTATTTTCTCAATCCGATGAAAGAAATTGGGAAAGAAAGCTCTTGTCAGTGCAGCTCAAGAGGAGCGCAGTCTTTCTGGTGTGTCAAGCCGTATTACTCTAATGGCCCAAGGGCACGAGGACTTGAAAGGAGACATGCAAACCCATGAAAATGTGCACTACTGCTGGCCTAAAGTACCCTTGTGCTTATTCCCCTTCCTGCTCGGCCCGCACGCTTACAGTTCATTTCTGATCTCCGCGTTTTAACAAACACACAGCCGCGACGCCGCTCGGCCAAATTAAGGTGAAAAGCCGAGTGGCGGAGTCAAGAGCCTTCTGCTAATGTTAAGTAGCTTTTTTTTTTTTTTTTCCCCCACGAGGGAGGCTCCTGAAGCTCAAAGTGCCCTAATGTCAGAGGCAGAGAGAATGGACTGGCTGGACTTTACCATGGCAACCAGTCTCATCAAGAATTACCCAGCATGCCTGTTGCCTGGTGTGACTTTTTCCCGACCCCCAGAAGTTTCATCCACCGAGAGGTTTATATCTCTTTGTTTAGTCCTCTCTCTCTCTCTCTCTCTCTCTCTCGCGCCGGGAATGATGTAATTTAGTGACATTTTTGGCTAAGCTTCATAAAATACGACGGAGGGACTGCCGCTGCCACCCGGTTTTAAGAAAACCCCGTATCCCTCTCCCTCGCTCTCCCTTCTCTCTCACTGTTGGCTCGTGTCATGATGAAGGCTCTGTCACTCCATCCTTATTACTAGAGGAGAGGTCAGAGCGAGTTCACCCTTACATCACTCCAACTCTGACAGCAGCGGCACTCTGCTAACAGAGAGAGAGAGGAATAGACCTGGAGAGAGAGAGAGAGAGAGAGAGAGAGAGATGATTCTAGTTTATAGGGGGGTGTATCCATCGCGGCAACCCTCTCCCCTACTGCCAGCCGCTGACGGTGCCAACTATAGGAGTCAGTGAGCCAGTTGAGTTCTGTCTGTGTTTGCCTGCCATTTTGCCGAGATGTGGAGGCACCGAGGAGGAGAGGAGGAGAGCAGGTACAGCAGAGATCACAGGAGGAAGTTTGGGCCCGGGCTGGATTCTGTGTCTAGAATACCAAGAGGAAGGCGCCGCCCACGGAAAGTGAAGAGCGGCGAGAGGATGGGGGAGGATCTCTCAAACGCCGGTATAGAAAAATGTAAGCCGTTCGGTGTTACTTAAACATCACAGGCCATTGATTTCTAAGGAACTGGGGTATGGAGAGCCATATTTTCCGATTCTCCTTTTCAACCGTTAGTTTAAAGACGTGTGCATTGAAATCCTTTCCTCTGCTGCTCTATTTTCAGCGCACCTAGAGGGCATCCGGCGCTGCGGCTGGACGTATTTAAGCGAGCAACTCCACTTCCCGTGCTCGCCTTATTTTTTTTTTTCCCTTTCCCCCCATTTTGATCAATGATTTTGCTCCCCGACTTGACCTTGCTTTTGAGCTCGTGCTTCGCTCCTCTCCCCAGGACCCGCGCCCCATGCACTTTTGACTCCTTCCCCCTCTCGCAATTCCCTTCCGCTCTTTCACACCCGACAGGAGAGGCATGGCTCCGCCGAGATCCCCATGCCCACCTCTCCGTCTAAATTCTTTCATCTCCCCAGGTAACCACACCCTCTCTTCCACTCCTCTGTCCTCCACCTCCTCTTCTCCACTTTTAAGAGGTGGAAGCTACAAAGAAAGCCACGGTGCAACACAGAGGTCCTCTGCTTGCCTGAAGAGAAGTGCAGGATAGGAAAAGGCCAAACTTTGTTTTATTATTGACATAATCCTAAAAGCTAGCGCCTGTGAAGCCGGATCAATTTTCTGCACCTTATCCTATTATTAAAAGCTGGCCTGAGGGCTAAGGAGACCTGATCTTATAAGGAGAAACAGAGGGCGAGAGAAACACGCAGCGAGAGGGATGGATGGCGAGAGACAGACAGACAGACGCACACAAACACCGACGCGCTCGCCAAGCCGACGCTGTAGCTGATAAAACATGTATCTAGTATGAATTTGATTTTCCAGGGCTGTCATTAAAAGATGAGCTAGCTGGGGCCGAGGTTGAGGCTGGTGGAGCGGGCAGGCCTGCTGTAATGCTCATGGACAGGAGTGGAGATAGAGACAATCACGGCTGCTATGAAAAACACTTCATCACTGTCACGTTTGGGCAGAATTCAATTTGCAGATGTCGAACTCGCCCCCTCTGCGCCACGTTTGGATTGCGAGAAAGAGAGGCGTGCACACACACACACACACACACATACCATCGCACGTGTGCGCACACACACAAACGCCCACACACCCACGCAGACACAGACACACACACGCTTGCTTATTATCTGCTTCTTACAGTACAAAAACATATCAGTTAGTGATTGTTCAAAATAGATGGCGAAGTGCGGATTGAAGAGGAAAACAGACAGGAGGAGAGGGATGCACTACAAAAGCTCTCTGTGGTTGTTGGCTTTTGTATTTATGCTGCAAAATATATTAAATACACTGCTTTTAATAAACACCCCATTAGCCGAGATGACAAAAGAGATCACTGCTTGCTTTATGTGTTGACGAGTCTGTGTGGTATTTATCAGTCACATGCAAGGATGGAGAAAACATGAGAATGCAAATAAATTGTACATCTCTCTGCAATAAATAAACTAAACACAACCAGACACACTGAGCTCTCCAAATTCCCAAATTTCTTTTGTAGATTGTGTTAATCAGTCGGCTTTTTCGGCAGACTATGGAATTTGAAATTGTTAAGGTGCTTTTTTTTTTCAGTATCATAAAGCGAAGGATTTATTCTTTTTTTTTATGGGTTTGACTGAATAGAATGAGAAAATTACCAATTTGAAAACGACGGTTTAAAAAAAAACAAAACAAAACAAACAAAAACATAAAGCTGTTAACATGAATGATGGGAAAATTAAAACAGCCGACAGAAAGCAGCATGAAAGCTGCCACGCGTCAGCTTCAGTTTGAAACTGCCATGTGGTATTTTGAAATATAAAGTAGTTTGACAAATACGCCTACCTTTTCAATTATGGGTAATATAACGAGCAGATATATTCTTGTTAATTGAGCATTTCAGCACATGGATAAGTTATACTGGAGTGCCTTACTGCTGTCTGTCTCCAGTGGATATTACTCTGACAGCGGCTCAATTGTCTGCGCTCGTTTTTTAAGAGGTTAGCACTTGACAGACACATTTGAAAAGTGGTATGTGATGAAAATAAAATATGATACCTTGTCCCCATGAAATCTGCGATGCTTATTGGTGTGGACCACTAATGAAAGTGTAACCTCTTTTTTTCTGCAAATAGCATACGTGCATGAAATACTCTGTCTAAAGTGGAGACGCTTCCCTTAGTGAGAAAGATAAAGGTTACGGGACCAAGTTTTTGAAGCGGCTTTGAAGAGGTATTTTTATGTCCTCACAAAGCACTGAAATTAGCTGTGTCTGCTTCAACTATTGAAATTATCTTCAAATGAGACAGTGGCAAAGGTAGGGGGATTCATCCAACTTGAAATAAGCTGTCTTCTTTTCATTATATGGAGAAGAAAAGTAGCAAGGCTATGTCAAAGTTTCCCAAATGAAATCAAATAAAAAACAGAACTTTCCAGATCTGATAATTGCAAATTACTTTCTATCTTTACTTGTTTGGTTCTTTAGTGCAGCCTCAGTTTGAATAGCGAGCTGGACAGGAAAACTGTAGGTTGCAATTCTGACATGACAGTGTACTATTTCCCTGTTAAACCAAAATATATTTGTCCCCCCAATCTCCCTGCTGAGATTGTAAAGTCAACATGCTGAAAAATCCTCACGCAGCGCCGCGCACATTTATAATTTATTTTATACAATAGATTGTTCCTCTGTCTGCGAATTGACACAATAATGGTTTACCATTGATGTATTTGACCACTTTGCTTCTTACTTTCAAATCAACACACATAATAGGTAGTGATTACGCCAGCCAAGCTCCACAGCCACAGCAAATATTTCCTCTGAAGAATGGGACAATTTGAACCCCTTTCAGACCAACACAAATGGAATCGATTAATAATTGCCTTTTCTTCTCCAACAATGATTAGTTATTTCATGTTGCCATTTATGTGCTGCTTGATTTGTGTGACTTGCGAGGTGAAGTTTGCGTGTGCGCGTGTGGGTTCCCGTGTTATTGTCCAGGCACTCAAGCCTGTGATTTGTTGCGTCGGTACGTGGGAAATGTATTCTTAATTGCATCGAAACCTCGTTACACTCGCAGACTGGCAGGTCACAAATAACTAGCCAGCTGCTCTGCGGCTGTGGGCACACAGGGAGAGAGGAATATAAAATGGATAGATGAGAGAGAGTGAGAGTACGGAGGGGAGGTGTATTTCATCCCCTCATCAGCGAGGCTGCAGGTGTCCTGCTGTCAGGTCTGGATGGGCAGAGGTGTGACGTGAATGTCTGATCTACGCCCCCCCCCCCTTCTTCAGCGGCGAGGAGGCCTTCAACCGTTTCCCACCTCACTGTGAAATATTTCATATCTTGTCTATGTTTGCCCGTTGTATACTGAAAAAGGCATTATAGCTGCTGATTTGTGCTGTTTACATTGGTACAAATGGACCTTTCAGTGCTCCTATTCATTTATATTCAGATGAGGAATGTATCCCCTTCCATCTTACAAGTCCTCAGTTCCTTGATCAGATAGATCAAACACTGCGCAGGGGGCACCCTGTTAAAATGTGCCATTGATTTTCAGCCCTATCTATGTCTTGGTGATTATGAACAAGATTGGAGTGTTCGCTTAAATGGAAATGACTGATGTTTATTGGCTGCTAATAAGCTATTACCTCAACCTTGCTGCAAGCTAGAAGTCAATCCGCGCTCGTTTCACTTGTAAGGAGGTGGCAGGGAGGGTGGGAAGAAGGGAGGGAAGGATGGGGAAGGAGGGTCGGAGGTATTAAGGAGACAGAGGGCAGAGTGAGATAAAAAGAGGAGAACATCCGTGTTTGTATTTCAATGTGCTGAGAGTAAGCCGCAGCTTAAAGCAATTTATATACCTGTGAAAAATGTGCCGACCATTTAATGGCTGTGGAATTAGCTGGGAATGGAACAGCACCTATTTCAAGGGCAAGGCTGCTTGCAGATAAGCATCACCATTTACTGTAATATTGGAGCCAGAGGATAGAGTCCTGTTACAGAAGAGATTAATGAGGCCTGTGTGGGTGTGCGGGCGTGTGTGTGTGAGTGTGTGTCTGTGTGGATATTGTATTTATATCTTCCTGGAAATGTTAAGGTTTCCAGGAGCAAAGAAATTAATATTTCCTCGTTTTTGACACTGTATACCACACATGAATTGATTGTTGCTGCGGCGGCGGCGGCTCTGAAGCGTCTCGTAACAGTGCCATCCAGTGGACAGAGCTGACGTCTGCACCATGAGGCACAAAGATAGGAAGGCTACTTGATGGATGGGAGTGTGTGTGTGCCTGTCAGCCTGGGCGTGTGCGTGTCTGTGTGTGTTTGAGCCGACGTTTATAAGCTATTGACCCTGCCCTATCTTAGCTTGTTTGCTTTATTTATTTATATATATATTTTTTTTTTTGTCCAGGCAAACACTGCACACACACATATGCACACACACAATTTTCCCTATTTGCTTTTTTCCTCTTTTTTTTTTATCAAAAATGATAGATGAGAGTACAGTTTCTGCAGTATTGATTGCATGCTTTTATGGAATTACATCTTTGGAGCAGGTCGGGGCTTTAGAAGGAAGACAAATAGGCCTGACTAAATGAGAGTAAGCACAATCCGCTGTGAGCCGGCTAGAGAGATTGGGCAGGGGGCACCTAAGGGGCAGGCCCAGTTCCAACACCTCAGACAGACATCCATCCTTCCTTGCTTCCTACATATCATCAGTCACACACGTAGGAAGGGAAGATAGCAGTCCCCAAGTGGAGATTTTTGAAATGGAATCCACTCTTTCCCCCCTACATGCTATAACAGACTGCAGCATTGAAAGCAATGGTTCCACTTGATGGGTTTCTCCTATTCCCACAACATTTAAATGGACCTGCTCTATTTCCTTTATTGATTATTATGAAAGCATTTCATTATGCAGGAAGTTATATGGCCAACAAGCAATTATGAATTCAATACTGCGAATGTAAACTGAAATGTGTCTTCAGGGCACATGTGAGGGGTGAAAAAGTCATTAAGCTCTCTCGGAAACACAAGTCACACCCTCCACACACACACACAGAGACACACACACAGTGTAAGCGAAGGGGTTGGGAAATACCTCCATTTTTGGACATTAACTAATCCACTCACTTGGCTGGCACTATGGTGTCGGGGTAATTTGGTGATGGCAATGCTTTCCATTATCAGAATAAGAAATATGGAAATGGTGCTCACTTAAGCACTTTAGCTGTTTCACATACACAGGCGGCAAAACGGCGGCTGCAAGCCCCCCGCCGCCTGCAGCAACAAGCGCCGGGGAGTCGATGAGGTTAAAACAATATTAGCAGTGACCAGCGTTTTCCATTAAAGGTGTAAGATGCTCTCACAGTGTCACATGTCATCAATCTGTGATGTCAGCGCATTCCAGAACCCGTTTTGTGTTTATGTGTTCTTCAGTTTGCGGTTTGCGGAGTAAAGTCGGCTTGTTATTGGATATTCTGTGGATAGACTGTGGATAGACTATGGTAAATATTGAAACCAGCAGTCTCTTCCCATAATCACAGTATACTCATCAGTGGGGCTGCTTGTTTGCCTTGTCTGAGAAAATGAATACACCCGTTATCCAATATATACTTTATTTTTTTGTGTGTGGTGGAGATGGCAGTAATGGCAGTGTGAGCTGTCCTTTTTAGAAAACAGCATGACATAATGACATAAAAACATCATAACAACATTACAAACTTTGGTGGAGTAAGTGGCATCTCTTCCTCCTCTACAATGGATTTGTACAATGGGTGATTGTTGAACACAATGTGCAAAATGAGTGTTGAAACAAGCGTTTGCTCCCTCTGATAGACGAACACCAAAATCTCACATTTACTTTTGATGTTTTAGACTTTTTTTTAAGCTTCATTGTGTCTGTGCTCAGGATGTCTTGACATGTCACATTATCTACATTTAGTTGGTGGAAGAAGAAAAATATTGTACCAACACACATGACTCAAGGATGCAAGGTACATTGCCCCCAGCTGTTCTTGACTGTTATAATTAGGTGGATTTTTCCTTTAAATAAACCATCCAGGTGAAACAGCCACACTGATTTCACATATTACCTGTAAATCCACTTCAGTCATGAAGGGCAGATAGGGATTATACCAAAGTGTGTGTCACTAATGGCGGATCAATACGCTGTAAATTGCAATCAATATGGCAGAAATCAAATATAACATGTCAGCGATGCTGGAAATATACCAAGCGAGTTAAAATGTCAGATTGTGAAGACGGGGATGGAAGTTGCTTTGGCATGAGAAGGGGAGAGGAAGAAAATAGAGGTAGATTTAAAGAAAAGGCAGGAAGTGGAGATTCATGCTATGTTCTTAGCGCTTCAGTCCCCTTGGGTGATCCTGGTGAGGGGAGAGCAGAGAGGAAGGGAGAGACATTCCTGCTGCAATTTCTCTGGCTGATTTGTAACAGACCGATAAGCCCGGCAAGTAGCCCTGCAGGACAACTGACCAATGGCGGCGGACGTTTCAAGTGGAGAAAAGACAGGGAAAAACACATCGCGGCAATTTCCCCCGACAATATTCTTCATCTCTCAGGTCGCTGATTGTCATACATGAACTGCCTCCGAGGACATTAATTTTTCACATGCTCTGTCAATGTTATTTGTTTGCTGTGATTTGATATTTCTCCATATGAAAGCCTGTCGGGTGGCCTGTCTGCCAGCAGCGGGGGGTTATCACACGCATTATATAAACAGAAACAAAACAGAGCAAAGCAAAACAAAACAAAGTGACGGCTTGCACATGCTTTTTGCCCCCTATGTAAACAATACAGTTGGCTGTAGTTAATACAGTGGCAAAATGCATGCATTATAATGATGCCCGCAGATATCGTTTGTAAATGGAAATGCATTTCAAAAGTGATGATTGAACCGGAAAAACAGGATCCGGGACTGCTGTGTACAATATCCCACACTGGCTGAGGTCCCGTTGCTTTGGACATAATTGTATTTACCAGTTATCACTGCAATGCCCATGGGCCACTGTTGATAGGAATACCTGTTGGACAATAATATGGACATTTGATTTGTTTAACTGGAGTTGCACCCCTGAATAACTTTGTCTTGGTGTGTTTGAGCATGTGTGTGTGTGTGTGTGCGTGCGTGTGTGCGTGTATGGATGAGGGACAGTGTTACAGAAATTGATATAATGATTTGAAAGGTTGGCCCTTCATCAGATCTATCACTGGGAGCAAATTAAGCCCCATTGAGGCAAATAGCCTCAATAAGGGGGACTGAAATGACTCAACACAATATTCTCCTTCCACCAGGAATCCATAAATGGCCCATTTAGCATCTGTGACCCCAGTCCCTGCTACTGAAGGAGAGTTATGGCCTTTCAAAAGGAAACTATTGTAGATTTGAGTGAAATAAGAAAATGTCCCCAGGTACTGCTGGAGCAAATGAAATTATGCATGACCTACTCATTACTCGGCTTAATAAGTGATCTATAGACTGGGAACAATAAAGACCAGGGAGACATGGGGACATATGGACATGAAAGGTAAAACAGACACACACACACACAAAAAAGAAAAATCAATGAAGATACATGCATTGTATATGTAGGGATGCTCTCTCTCTCTCTCTCTCTCTCTCTCTCTCTCTCACACACACACACACACACACACACACACACACACACACACACACATTCGCAAACACTAAGGATTGTGATATGTGTCTCTCATTGGTATTCATTGGCCCCGGGATGGAGAGATGGGCATCACAGTTTTCATTTAATCAGACTCTTATAGGGGTCAGCTGTGAGCGTGTGTGTATGTGTGTGTGTGTGTGTGTGTGTGTGTGTGTGTGTGTGTGTGTCTATGTTGGACATTGGCTGTCAGCAGATAT
>OMLF01019176.1:10063-30128 GCA_900302615.1 Holocentrus rufus
GGGGGGGGGGGGGGGGTGTTGGCACAGGAAAGATCAGATGAAAGAGAAAAGGAGAAGAGTGTTTGCTGGCCAACTCTCACGTGTTAATAGCTTATTAGTAAGCAATAAATTGTGCCGTTGGCAAGCGCTTGCACATGTACACATGAACACACACACACACACACACACTCTCACAGATACACATGGTGAATGGTAATACGGTGGTAATGAGTGTAAGCTGGACTAACTCTGCCCATGTGAGGGGTGAGTGGGTGCAGCCAGGTCTGAAAAACCCCACAGTCACCATCTTAACCAGCAGACTATACATGTCTGCTGCTACACAGATGTAATACAATAATTTACGAGAATAAATAACTACTTAGCCACATACATACCATTTATCTTGGTAAATGTACTGTTAAATTCATTGGTTCTGGGTTGAGGTTAAGCCCTTGAACTCTGATTTCCCCTTAAATTTTACCTTAAGTAGCTTCAAAGTTACAGAAAAAAAGTAATAATTCTGACATGGAGACAATGACAATGTTGCATGCATATTTTGTATCTGCTGGCTGCAGCATTACATCAAATAGAAAATATCTAGATGTTTATGAATCATTTTATATACATTCCCTGGAATTGAGCAGGGCCTTGGGATCTCTACAAGAATTTGAGTTCTGTGGGTTTGAACAAAAGCCTGGCCGTGCAGCATGCATTTGTAATGATGAATCCACTGATGGGATTGACAGAGTTTTGAATTGGATTAGAGAGAGGTGCGTACATGATATACTTTTTTATCACTCTCAGACAGATTAATGAGGGGATGATAGATGAACGGGCTTAATTATTGTTTCGGTGTGCTGAATAAATAAGAGATGCAAAGCCCTGTCAGCTCTCTGTGCCTGTGTCTCTTTCTCTCCCCCTCCTTTATTCCCTCTCTTTCAAAGTCTATCCCATTTTTATCCTCTTTTCCTGCCCCCTCAGCTCAATTAGTCTCTTTTCTCTCTCCCCCTCCCTCCGTTTTCCCTGCCACATGACTCGCAGAGGATCTTTTTTTGGTGTCACAACGAGGTGGAAACGGGAGTAAATAAAGACGTACGTGTGAATGAGCACATATTACGCCTGACTGTGCCGCGTGCCACGCCTCAGGGGAGAGTTCTGCAAAGTCGTGATTACGCTTTCTATTTACATCAGCACAAAGTGATTCACCTGCCTCAAGGCACGTCGTCTGGTTGTACTGTTCACCTCATGCCTCAGCGGCTCAGGTCTTAAAGCAAACTCCTTCATTCACTCAACACTTCCATTCATGTCCATTCATTCACTTTTTCCTGGCTTCTAAATCTCAATCTGCTGTCATTTTGTGCCTCAAATCCTTATTCTATTTCTCACTCAAACAGACATGGTGCTAATTCTTGATCATATATCTGCACATTTTATGGCGCGTCACATGAGTTTCTTGAACTGTGCATTGTGCTTTGAATTCCCTTCGAGTGACTACGTGACTGCATTCAAATCCAAAACTTTTCTATGGTCCTCATAGTTCATTTTTTTTTTACATTTAGGAGAAAATGAGAAAAAATATACTCTTGTGTCAGCACAGTGGAAACAAGATGAAGAGCAGCCACGATTTGTGGTTTTGAAGTTCATTCTAACACTCATCAGTGACATTAGCCGGTGACTTCAGTAAAACAAAAAAAGGAACAAAAACAGGATCAGCAGTAAATTGCATTGTTGTATGACTGCACAGTGTGCGATTCAAACCTTCTCACTTCCCAAGTGAGCTGTTGCCAGATAAGAACCGATAAATCACATATGGAAACAGTTCCTTGCAACACCATTCTCATATACTATACCATGCCTGAGGGGTAATTTATTGAGTGTCCAATGTCCAAATGGGAGTGATGAGCCTGTTGGATGAGATACAGGGGGAGTACTGGCATTGACATTTCTGAGAAATTTGTGCTGTGTCAGTATTTCAAGTCAGTGGAAAAATTGTTAGGATGAAAAGTGAAAGGAAAATACACGGAGCATGCACAGGCGAGAATTTGTACATCACACACACACACACACAGAGAGAGAGAGAGAGAGAGAGAGAGAGAGAGAGAGCAAAGTTGATGTACGTGTGCAGTTGCCACCAGTGAATTAGTCTCTGATATGCATCTCTACTCGGCAATCACTCAGTAGTGTTTTCTCTCCCCTTTCTCATCCCTCCTTTCACTTTATGTCCAGGGTCATGCGGTAAAGTGTTTTATAGGTTACATGAAATTAAGATAAATTCGCTTTTAGTTTGACAGAATAACATTCAACTGTTCTCCATGGGTTTAATGTATTATATAGTTTAGAGTGATGAATGATAAACTGAACCCATATGGTAGGGACTCCCTGTAAAGATTCCCATATGGAGAGATTAATTTATGGGATTGTTTGAGGGAAGTATGTTGGTTTTTCTGTAACTGAAAAGTGACCAGAAGAGAGATACTGCATTCTGTACAGAGCCTCTGCAGTAAACACTTTTGGTGGCAGATATTCAGTCATGCTTACTGTGATTTTGTGTAATCTTAAGCAGCATTGAGTCTCATATTAAAAATCGTTGTCCATAACAAGTCTAATGTGACACAGACTGCTGCTAAATCATCAGAGTAAAGCCCAGTGCTTCTGCTCTCTCACGACAGCTAGCTAACGTTGACATAGCAGGGCAGACAGGCGGCTAGCTAGGTTGCCTCAAGCAAACTGGGTTCTTGGTAAATCACAGATTAGACGGTTTATGACATTCTTTGGGGTGTTTTACCCAGTGAAGGGGCCCCACGATTTGCAGGGATTAGGGTGGGCCATATATTGAGGTATAGACGTAAAGAGCATGAGTCAGTGAGGGGGAGCTCCTGCACGGTTGCATTAGCGCCCTAGGAGCTTATCCGTCGGGAAGCAGCTAGCAATGGGGCTAATAGGGAGGTAGTTTTAAAACAAACATGGCCAAAGACTCAACAACCCTCCTTAATCTACATTCATGGGGATTAGATTTGCTACTCAACAGTGAAGCTTCTTTCACCATTTATACAATACTGCTTTGACAGATATGATGTAACTAAAGGCAGTAGAAGAAGAAGAATCTACCCTGCTATAATGTCATTGGTCAATTAAATCATTAAAGTGCTACTAGCTTCAGGTATGCTCTTCTGTTTCTGACACTGTGCTCTAGGGTAAAATAAGAAAATTTACAATGGCAGAAAAGTAAAATATTAGAAGACTGCTGATGGTCTCACAAAATTTAGAAACAGCATATCTTCAAAGGCCTGGCAAGTGACATGAAACCCTCAAAGAGCGGTAATGACATCATAAAAAAAAAAACAAAAAAAAACAAAACAAAAAACAGGCAGAATCAGGCTTGACATTGATAGTGTGAAGAAACGTATAAGGATGCAGAGGTCAGTGTGGTGGATAAGTGTTTACCTTACATTTACAACTTTAGTGACTTGGGTTCATCAACTCAAGTTTTCTATGTGAGCGAAGATTTTATTTGCCACAAAAGTTTTTCTTATTTATCCACAACCCAAACTTAACCAAAAACTTAACCAAACTATTTTAGTTGCTTAACCCTTACCTTTCAGTTGCAATCCAATACTTTTCACATGTTACTACATGGTGGTGAACTACAGCAAAAAAGCTGTAGCATATCTAGCAAAGTGAAAAAGTCATCAATCAACCAGGTAAAGTGAACATTAACATATTTACTGACATGCTGAAATATGAGTAAAATGATGTAATGTGGCACTAAGTTCACGTCCACAATAACATGCTCGCACTGTGTCTTTCACTATCTGCATCCTTGTGTATCTGAGATTGCAAATGGAGTGTTTGTGGCTGATTAATCTGCTTTTGAACACACTTTATTGGCACTGTGAACCAGCACAGGTGTGACCTTGATACTTGACGCTTGACACATTTCTCAATAGAAGGGTATCGAGAGAGGCTCCAGCCACGAGAAATGGAGCTTTGGCAAAAGTTCAGTCATGAGGACGATCTTTTATAGGGGCCAGTATTTGAATTTGTCACTTTTATCCTGCCATTCACTTCTCACACACATCCTCACTCATAACTTCCCTTACTGTCATTGTCTGAGGCTGTCAACTGAGCTAAATCAGCTGTTCACATTTATCCAATAGCACAGCGACACACCTCCATTGTTAGCCTATCATGTTGCGTCTGTCTTTTTAAATATTTCTCTCTGTGTCTTTAGTGCTTTCAAGCTGCTGTTATGCGCGCCCGTCAGTTTCTCTCAGAGCATTGAAAGTCCATTGTTGCGCGACACAAGCAAATGAAAGTAACTGGTTTCAGGGCTGGTGTCGCATCCTACGTAACAGCTGCATTGGAGTTTTACCATTCTCAATGTTATTAACAATTTCAGCTTTAATCAATTTTAAGTGTCTAAACCCAGCTGTTTGCTTAGTTTTTCACATGATAAACACTTGTGCTTTTGTCATTTCATCCTTTCATTGTGGAGGCATGTCATCTTCATGTTTTTGCTGTTCATAACAGAGATTGTGCTCAGTTCATAATATGCTATCAAACTGTGTTGGTATTTCTTCTGGCTCTCCTCTGATGGCTGGTTGCCGCTGCGTGTAAAGATGAAATTACTGCACACTGCTTCAAAGTGCCGTTTTATTCATAAGGCTGTAGTCTGTCTTTCATGAAAGGCGTGCAGGAATTTCTTATTTCTCAGTTATATTTTCTACCACAATACACTCTTCAGGGTCTCTTACTAGATGTGTGTGTTATCAATTTACTGCACACAAACACGGGACACTCATGTCCCCTTAAATCAGTCTCTTGAAAACACAGCATTCACAACACAGCAACCTTTTCCTTATTTTATATAAAAACAATATAATTTCAAAATAAATATGCTTTACTACTTTACATAGACACAGAAAAACATGTTAATATTGAAGAAGAGACAATAAGAACTAATAATGAGGATTCAAAGACTGGTGGCAGGAAGTATGCAGTTGGTTATCATCCAAACCTAAAATGGTGTTGTTGCTGTGGGACTGTGTGCTGAGCTGGTAGCAGTAGTTTATTCTTATTTGCAATATGGAGCTCTGACGGTTGACAAGCACAGATCTGCTGCTTAATTAAAACACACACCTAAACACAGATACGCACACACATACATTTACGCACACGCACAGACACACATGGGCCACAGCACGAGTTACAAATTACACACAGCACCCACACCCTTAGATAAGAAGGGCTGAAAAATCCAGAGCAGATGGCATCAGTACAAATGATCCATTGAGGGAATGTTAACACATTGTTTTTAAATTTTTTTTTTTCTCATTTCTAACAAAAGCACAGAGCGGAGAGACTCCATGCTGGATAGCGAGTAGCCATCAGTGACCTCACACATGGGGGGAGATAGGACAGCCACAGGTACATAACACTGCATATATAAATAGATTAAAATTAAATATGGATAGAAGACTGAATACTGAAAAATACCCTATAACATTATAAATTATCTAGAGTGGGCTATGGCATAAGGGAATATTAAGTATGTACAAGTACAGAGAAGAAAATCTGTAATCAATGCATTCTGTATTGTGTTCAACTGCAGACAAAACTACTGTGACAATTCCCCCTCCTGAAAAAAAGAAACAAAAATAATTTAAGAAGCATTTGTAGGATTTCTCAGTACATTTTGTGAGGCACAGTTTTTCAAATGGAATCAAACTACAGTATAGGATGTTTTCAGTGGTTTTCAGGTAGGATATATCAATATGAGCTATATTGATAACCAGTATCCCTTTAAAAGTATATGACACTCCAAATTCTCCTCTTCTGGAAGCTGAGCACAATGGTTAAAACAGTGTTCATGTCCGCATCAGTCCTGCAACTTCCTCCAAGGAAAGGAAGTGATATCACGAAGAGACAGACCCCACATTCCCATCAGCTGTCCTGGCACTGCTGTGAAAATCCATCCATAATTTTTCATCAGAAGAGTGCTTCCATGTCCTCTTCAACCTCGCCCACTCTTTGAGCAGTTGTATATATATATATATTTACTTATCTTAGATTGAGCAGTTTTGTAATTTATGATTGACACAACCACAGTAGACTCATATCCAGTGAAGTAATTGCATAACATGAATTGAAAACAAGACTACAGCTGCATCACAAGCCTGTTAGAAGTAAAATGCAAAACCACATGGCGGCCATTTGCTTTTTTTTGTCAAATGATGGGTATAGTTATTTGTCTTCGTAGCAGCATACAAATTCTGTATGTTTTTTTTTTCTTTTTTTTTTTCTTTTTCATTTATCATGATATATACACACACAGATATACAATGGGAGGAGATTTCAGTTCATTCAGTCTTTCTTTTTGTCTTTCTCTCTCAGTCAGTCCGGGGGAATGCTTTCCACAGAGAAGAGGAGCTTACGGTTCAAAGATCAAAGTGCTGTGCTGTGAAATATCTTTAGAATATTCCTTCATCTGGTGCATCTGGTGCTCCCACCTCTCTCATCTTCTGGGCTTGTCACATCTAAAGAGTCAGACAGGAAACATAAAAACATTAAAAAAAATGTGACAAAGAGGGGACACAAGCACCAAAGGTTGTGTCATAGTTTTAAAGAATTCATAAAGGTCCTAAATGACAACCCCTGAACAATCTTGCAGGAAAGGTTTCTGTCCTAGTACTGTTGGATCTTAGTGCAGCCTTTGATACTACAGACCACACAACACTATAACAAAGATTAGAAATCGTTTCCAATTAAAACTGTCTCTGAGCAGATAGTCATGACCTGTGGAGTTCCCCAGGGGTCCATTTTGGGGCCTCTCTTGTTCAATCTCTACATGCTCCCATTATGCCAGATATTATAAAATAATGAAGCAGCCTGCTATAATTATGCAGATGACACACAAATCTACATAACACTTTAACCAACCAACTGGACCGTTTGATACACTTTGTCAGTGCACTGAACAAATCAATGACTGGATGTGGAAAATTTTCTTCAGCTAAACAAAGATAAGAGCAAGATAATTGTCTTTGGCACACAGAAGAAAGACATGTTGCCGTCTACCTTGACTCTCTGTCTCTGTAACTAAGAATCAAATTAGAAATCTTCTCCTAAACTTAGAGTTAAATTTCAATAGGCACATCAAATCAGTAACTTCCTCAGCTTATTACCAACTAAAAAATGCAAGAGTCAGAGGATTCATATCCAAGCAAGACCTAGACAGGCTCGACCATGCCTTTATTTCCAGCTACTATTTCTAACTTTTAAATCTAAACTTAAATCTTTTCTGATTTGCACTCACTATTCTGCTGTGTAATGAACCGGCAAGCCATTTTGAGTTGCCTCTGTACTTTGCACTTTGCACTAAATTTTAAATGTTAATTTTACTGTATTTGTATTATTTTGCAAAGGACTTTGAATCACCTATGTGTATGAAATGTGCTATATAAATAAAGCTGCTTTGCCTTGCATAAAGGAACAGTTCACCCAAAAACATTTTTTTCATTATCTACTCATGCCAGTTGAAAGTGAAGCGTCATTGTCCATGCAATATACAGGGAGTTAGCTACTCCGTAACTCTGTAGCAACCTTCTCCAAATGCAACGGAAGTCAATGGGGACTAGTTTTAAGAGTGCTGAAAAGGGCTAAAAATGACAGGAAACTTACTCCATACGGCTTGATCAGCATCAGGATTATTTGGCACAGATCTTCAGCCTTTGATTGCAAAATAGTTCACACTAACATGAACCCAAGCCTGGTGTGTCCACATTCTGTTCAGTGAGAACTTGCAAGAGTTCAGCATCCAAGAAAAGCATACATTTCAACCATTTTCAAAATATTGGCCCTAGGGAGCGAAACTACAACAGCTTGATAACAGACCAAACTCTTTCAGGTCATGTGTTGTTAGCCTATGCATAGTGTAACTATGTAAACACAGAAATACAGGAAATACTGTTGTGAGTTTGTGTGTTATAAGAAAACTCTCACAAGTTCTCGTTAAGTAGAACATGGATTTGCATTAAATAACCATGTTTTCTTTACTCAGTATGTGATCGTTCAGCTTTGGAAGACTTGGATCATGCTGTCTGAGCTGAATGGAATAATGTTGTGATTTTTTATTTTTTAACCTTTCTGGAACTCTTAAAAGCAGAACCCATTGACCTCAGTTGTATTGGAGAAGGCTGCTACAGAGTTGTTTTTGAGTGAACTGTTGCATTAAATGTCTCCCACACACAAATCACAGCCACTTACTTGCAGGTCCTCTCGTTGAGCTCTAGTTGGCGTTCTTTACAGTATTCGTCTGTGTGTTTACAGGAGCACCGGCAGGTTACAGGGTCCTGAACGAACAGGCGCTTCCTCCTCTCTGAGCACTGATCACAACATGGTTCACACACACTAGACAGACACAGGGAGAGGGAGAGAGACAGATTATTACATTGAGGTGTTACCACCCTAAAGAAAGGTCGCCTTTAGGTCAACCCTTTCACATACTCCAACTTTGCCCTCCTAAACCACTGTCACACCCTGACAGGTACATTATTCATATTGCATGTGACGCTTGGGTGGTGCTGCACGCAGGTTTCCACACACATACAGAGCAGAAAACATTGAAGTAGCGCTCCATACATACACTCCGCCACCCACTTAGCTTCTCGCTGCTGTTGTCTTGCATTGGATGATTGGGTTGCTCACAAATGCCTTGAGTATATTAGACATGCACAAGCAAGCTTTGGTCCAGGTTATGCGACACAAAACAACACATTGGATTTGAACAGCAAGTCAACGTCAGTAAACTTCTCGTTTTCACTCTTACAGCTGGTCAGTATTAAATAAAGAAGACTCAAGGGTCCGACTGGTGCTCCATGATGAAAGATCTCATTTTATTGAATGAAAAATAAAATCTACTTTTCCCACAGAGATATATCAGAATCAGATTAATTAGATTACAGAGACTGAAACTGATCTGAATGACAAAAAGTTGGCACGAAATGGAAAATACTACTTCATTTTTGAACAGAAAGAGGAAAATGGACAGATGAAGGCTCAGGTATTCCACTGACATCGTGAGGTATACATTGCTACTGAACAGGCCTCTGTTCTTTCACATTAAGACCACTGAAGAAACATGAGATCATCTTTTCATGCCTTTTCAGAAAAATATAGGTCCTTTTGTACCCTTTCAGTTGTTGAGACAAAAGGAGGCAACAAAGGCAGAACACAGCATAAATGGCTAAACAATTTGCTGGTTTACATAACCAAAGGAAAAAAGAAAAACACAATACAAACACAAAAACAGGCAATAGATAGCCATCTCTCATATCTTCACATCACATAAAAAAGGTACCAGCATGGTGTACGGGATAGTAAAACCTGTTTAGAAGGATGAAAAGAAAAGAGAGGGGAAGGGAGACGGGTACGAGACACAGCAAAGCAGCACAGACTCAACAGTGAACACGGGGCCGAGGTGATTCCAACATAGATACCACAGTCGTATGAGCTGCTCTGCAAAGCCATGCTGGTGGATCTACGTTCTGTTTCTGTCTGCAGAAGGTTCAAGTTACCACCAACAGCCAATCTAGGATCTGTTTGTACTCTAACTTCTTTAAACATAACCGTTATCAATCTGAAAACTAACTCTGTATCCGATCAGATGTTAGTGACAACTTGTACCTCAGGTCTCGACCATCCTTCATAATACAGAACTGCTTCTCATCCCAACCATCCTTCCGTTCACATCCTTAGGGAGTGATATTATTGGGGTTAGGTAGCTGATAAGGTTGGGAGGAGACTAGATGGGATATTTTAGGGGTTGTGATGGGTTATGGTTCTTTTCTCGTGAAGTGAGATGTGGATAGCAAGTCTGATTCTGCAGTACAACCTTGGTTATCAATGTTGTGCAATGTTTTGCCAGTGACAAAGCTAAGTTAGCAAAACGGGTTAGCAAATAACAGACCAGCTTAGCATTGCAAGCTGAAATTCTGTGGAAGTAGAATACGACTTGTGAGACAAAGCTAGGACAAGACATGATGTGTTTACAGAAGCGACATGCTAATTGATGTTGGTAACGGTTAAATTATAGGATGCAGAATTAAAAAGGGCAAATTAGCTCCTCCCAAATGAGCTTAATCATGAGAAGCGCAACACTCAGGTGCAGGTAGGGGGAGAAGGCAGAGCTGACATACGCATCGCGATTCGTTTTGTCACGGTTTTTCTTTCGTTTTCTCTTTTGGCCTTTACCCTTGCCTTTCCGGGGTTTTCTGGAAGAGAAAAAGCACAACAACGCAGAGAGATGTCTGAGTGGCTGAGGAGAGAGCATGGGCTGATGTGTTAACTACTCGGGTGATTAGAAATGATCTCAATTTTTAAATAATTACTAAAACCATATATCATCTGTTTTTGACAGTTTCAACCAATCAAAACAAAGAGCCATCCAATCAGTCACTCAAACAATCAAACAATTTCTCAATCTGTCACTGATTGGTTGCTTGAGACCAATAATTTGTCACATTCAGTGAAAAGGTGTCATTGTCCAACTTCGTTTAACAGAGCCTGACAATACCAAGTACTATGTGTAAAACAGCACAATAACTCTACAGAGTGTGTATGCGATTAATGGATTGAGGTTTGGCTGGGCTAGCTGCTTTTCCTGCCCAGGCTCTGCCTCTGGGTATTCTAAAATTTCCCAAATAGATCGGGGACAATGAACTTGGACTTCTCCAGCACTACATCTTTCAACTTATCTGGGTCAAGTCTTTATAGCTGATTCAACTTGTTTCAGACCACAGCACAATGACTGCAAGCTGGTGTGTGCATATCAAGCATATTTCACAGGTGCACGCAGGAATAAAATGTGTCCTGCATGTTCAGGTAAAAGTTTGGAGTTACTTTGCCAGAAGTTTCTAAGTTTTAAGATTTAATGAACTTTAAAAACTAAAGCATGAATGCACCTGAAAACGATGTTGCTACGAAGAAACATTTCATGATCTGCAATGCAGTCTTTCACCAAAACAGCAGAAAGGTAATACACACTTTCACCTTGGCATTATTAGCCAGCTTCCAGCTGAAGTTGGCATGGTGAAAAGCCATGTGCAGTAGTGGACAGTTATCTAATAGGCACTAACATGCAAAGGTCACGGCCAGCTGAAATTGGTGAAAATGTATGAAAATGTATGACTGACGCAATCCACAATGAACTTAATCATGAGGCAGGATAAAACCGATGTGTGATCAGTTTAACAATTCTCCCGGTAATCGTTAAGAGAGCAGGTTCACAGGCAAATTTCCCTTTGGACCATTGACAATCTGTTAATCTATCTATTTTCAGCACACCAGCAGTAGGACTCACCCTAACAGCCTAGGAGGCCCTGTACTTCTGAAAGGTTGGAGGCCAACGTTAAAGCTAACATTAAAGTATGGCAGCATCAGAAACAAGAGTTGAATGACCTTAGGACCGTCCATTTGTGAAAGCACACAACCAAAGGCAGGCTCATAAACAGTGAAGACAAGGTTAAAGAGGAGGTCTCAAAAACTCACCCTTATCTATATGGCAGAAGACCTGACATAAAACCAAAATACAACCAACCTCAACTATAGCCCTGCTATAGAGATATATTAACAATACTCTGTAGGAGGAAGAAAGAAGAAGAAGTTTAATGACCGTGAGCGCAGTGACTTCTGTTGCACAGGGAGGGAAGAAATACTTGAGCAAGGACTATAAACACAAAAGTTAAACAGGGTCTTCGAAAACACTGTTATCTCTATTGGAGGAACCAGTAAAACACGGGTAGAACGAGTTGCTCGTGAAGTGGTATCACGGTAGTAAAGAAGAGAAGTGGGGAATGTGAGGAGCAGGTGAGAAGAAGAGATAGAAGATGAAGGGAGGGCAGGTGTAAAGGACAGGTAGAGAAAGGGCAATAACCTCATCAGGTGTCACTCATTCACCTGGAAGGATTAAGCTGGAATTCCTTGTGCGCATCGCCTGAGAGCTGCAGGTTAATTTGTGCACAATAAAACATGAATGGATCTCATCGAGTGGCTTGTGTGGTGGCATGATTTATCATCATCAGGTCATGTGTATTGTCTGTGCATGTGTGTGTGTGTCTGTGTGTGTGGTATGTGAGTGAGAAGAGAGGTAGAACAAGAAAGAGAATAGAGGAGGATGATATTATATCAATATCTTATTATGAGAATAGATTGTGAGACTAGATATCTGGAATTTTGGACATGGCATTGAAATGGCATCTTTTCCTGGTTTTAAAAGCTGCATTACAGTAAAGAGAGACGATTTTCTGAACTTATTAGACTGTTATTTACCTGCTTGTTCATCATATCTATGTTACTAATGAATGTTTATCAAAAATCTCTTGTGTGTAAATCTTATGAGGCGTCAACAGTGATCCCTTCATTATTGTCAAAATATCAATATTGAGATATTCTGTCAGAGATGTTTGACTTTGTCCGTATTGCCCAGCCCTTAAAGAGACAGTCAGAGAGTGAGTGGTAAGAAAATAAAAAATAAAAACATATCAAAAGACAGATCAGTTAAGCAAAAAATGACCGCAGGAGATCCTGATGGAAAGAAGGAAAGACCGAGAGTGTAAGACAGAAGCTGAGAGTAAGTGTTCTGGACGCAGAGCACAACAGCAGAAAGACAGATCAAATCTCAGCTCCCCTTTGTTGTCCCAAAAACCCAATCTCCATGCAGAAAGTTGCTGTACTCACTTTTCTCTCTGCTCTTTCACTTCCTTCTTTAACCTGAAAGACAGGAACAAAACAACATGATATTAGATCACAGCGTGCCGTTGTTTCCCGGTAAAAAGATACACATGATGATCATCATCATTAACAGAGAAAGAGAGAGCTGGCTCAATGCAGCATGGGTGGGCTTGCATCAGTCTTTTCACATCACTTTACATCATCTGCCTTTACAGGAAACAGCAACAATGCTGGGTTTCGCTTTGAAAAGGCTGGCTTGGCACCTCAATTGGATTTCTTGGGTAAGAGCGATAGCGCACGGTGTGCACACAGACAGTCATGCACGCAAAGGGGTGTGTTTGTTGATGAACACACACATGCACAGACACACACATACAAACACGACCACAATAGCAGGTTGACAGGTCTGTTTCATTTCTCGTCTGCGTGACAATTGCACTGCCGATAACAGAGTGTGGAGCAATAAATCTGTTGGCACAGTCTGGCGGCAGCAGCGGGCCAAAAGTGTTGGGAAAGAAAGTCTTATTCAAAAAGGTCATGGAGACTCTGCAAAGTTTCTGTTTCACAAACTGAGAGTAACTGTACACTGAAAAAATGATGAAGGGATATAATGTGTGCATGCTGTTTGTCTTCTGCAGATGAGGGCAAGCTGGTGTCCCATATTTATGTCAGTTAGCTGATCTGTTAATAACACTTAACCACATACTTCCGCAGACGATTCCCTAGCCAGTATAAAGAAATAAAAACCCAGTGCTAAATACTCAGTCTCAGAAAATTGGCCCGAACACTTTATAGCTACATCTGAATGCTTTTTACAGTGAAGTACTGAGTGTCTGTGACACAGCGGTGTCTTCTGGGTTACATCTCTGGGCTTTTTGTACAGATCTGGGAGGCCCAACGGAGTTCAATTAGACTTAAGAACATTACCCTCATATTTCGTGAGAAAAATAGCTTAAGAGTAGAGGCATGCAATAACAACAGAGCTGAGCCAAAATACTGCTGTTGCACATCTGTCCATCCATCAAACACAACAGCTGCGACTGATTGGATTTTGACAAAAAGCAGGAAAATGTTATTGCTGCATTCTGGCACTTTCAAAATGACATGTTAATAGTACAGACAGTGTTTAATTGTCTATACATCATGCTCAATACCTCTAATACCACTAATAAAAATTTTTTTGAAGGAATGATGCATCTCATTACTTCCTTTTTGGCGTTTTTAAAATCGCACTGACCCAAGGGGGGCGCTACAATGTTTATTTACTTGTTGGACTTTGGGGAATGATTCATCTTAATCCTGTACTCTTCCACCCATGTGTCACATACAATATCTCAGACACCACTGACCAGACTTTGACGAAACTTGGGCACATGATGCATCTCAGCATCCGAATTGGCCCCAAAGCAGAACTACAGTTAGTGCAGCTTAAAACAAAGTGACATATTACTGTTACTTATTGGCCCAAGTGGGGACTCCATAATTTGTGGGAGATGTTGTGGGAATGTTTACTGTTGCCTTACTTCACCTCTGAAACCTTGTAATTCTGTTACACTGCCCGAGCTAAAACAATGGCAGGAAAACAACTGAGACCAATTTGCAGTAAATACAGCCTTACTTTGACTCAGATTTGGTAGAAGGCATTTAAATTTAGAAGAGACTATAAAAAACACTGCTTTGCACACAAATAAATAGTAAGAAGTTGACTAAATGGGAAGACTGGCTCATAAAATGCAGAAAGCAGAAGTTATATGACATCAGGTCTGACCAGAGGAAGTGAGCTAATTGTAACTACAGTAGGGGGTACGGAGAGGACATGACACAATTTATCTCAGAACAGTGATCAATAACTAATGCTATCTGACCTAACTCCAAGAATGACCTCTACATGCCACAGAATGAAAACAAAGGATTAGGTAGCACTGTTCTCACACAACTGTATCTCCTTTGCTTGAGCAACCTGATGGAATGAGGATAAATTGAAGCAACATGGAGAATGTGGGTATCTGCTGAAACCTGCTCCATTCTTTTTAAGATCAGCGAAGTAAAAGAAACAAAGAGAGCAGACAGCCTCGCCAGGACGGATCTGTTAAGTGTGTCAATGGAAAACTGGGAACACTAACTTTATATGACGTGTTTGGTCAACCTGTGCCCTGCTAGGCATAAATGTACAGTGGGTTCAGTGTTTTTGTGGAGGTGCGTGTTAATATGTGCTCAGGGGTTTCTTACCTACACTCACATGCGCTGTGTTCTGTAAAACTCATGAAAATATCATTTTGTTGCCTTTGGGGTTTTATTCTTTTAATCTGTAAAAAGAGACAGGAGAGAGTATGTCACAGATACAGTTGAGTGCAAAACACCGCAGTCTCTAAAATTGACTTTGCAGGCCGTGTCCCTGGTTCCCAGTGTTACAAGCACAGCATGGAAAGAAAAGACAGACGCAGTCAGACAGCGAGGGGGATCAACACAAGGTCAAGTGGGTTGGTCATTGCAGATCTGGAAAAGACATGGGGGTTTAAGCTCAAATGTAAACTTCCACCTCTGTTATTAATACAAAGGGAAGAGGAGCTGCACGGCATCGAGTTCAGGGAAAAAATAAAGGTTCAGGTTCAAAGGTTAAAGTCTCACCCTCATTCCGCTTGTGCATGCAAACTGGAGGTCGATATGATGGTGAGAGTTTCAGAAAAGCATGAATATTAACAACATTACATACATACAAGTGAAAAGTTCAAGAAAGCATCATAATGTAAGACAGAAGTACCAAGAAAGATAACACGGAAAGTTCAAAAGACCTCCTCAACTTACTATTACGTTATGGGAAAATGAATTTTCAAGGCCACCATCTTTAGTCACTACACCAAATGTACAAAATGTCAGGGGCACGTTCCTGATATTGACTCATTTGTTTCTCTTTATCTCCACCTCTCCACCAGAAAAACAAGTCTTCTATATTTGTGTGCGCCGGTAATTTGTTTGTTCTGATCCTTGTCGATAACCGTGCACCCGTTAAGTTTCTTCTTTTGGAGTTTTGTGCTCTTGCACTTTGTAGATTTAATAAGGGAAATCAATAAAGAATAATGGCTTTTACCTGAATTCACCTCATTGATGCTCTTAGTGAGGTATTTTGTACATTTGGTGTATAAGACAACGGTCCACTGAAGCTTCACAGCAACATGGACACACAAAAGTGTATTTTTAGCCACCCCACTGGCAGCCAGTATCCCATCAAGTAGAGCAGACCTTAAGGTTCAGGACAGCAAAGTGAATGAAGCATGTGAAACGTCAAGAGCTGAGGGGTTCAGTAAGGTGTGTGTCCTCACTTCCACCCCCCCTGTCAGGGAAGCAGAGGGCAGACAGGCAGGCAGACGAGGGCATCGTAACAACGCTGCTCACCTCCATTGTTATGTTATGGCTGGAGGTCGGCATGCACTGCAGCATCTCATCGTTGCAGCAGCCGGCGCAGCGCGTCAGCACCACGCAGGACGGGATGAAGATGTGCTCCACCTCCTCCGGATACTCCTGGAGAATCTCCACCAGCAGCTCCCGAGGCTGACACAGGCTCTTGTTGTACACCTCCATTAAAGGGATCACTGGAAGAGAGATTTACAGTGTAAGAGATTACAGTGACAGCAATGCTCCAGACTAAACCATTTCCTATTTTAAGAGAGCCCGGAGAGGTCAAACTGTAATAGTGCCTGAATTAATAAACAATAAAGGTTTGACTCTTGAATGTTTCTGCAATTTACATTTACTCCTCTCTTCTGCTCTGTGTTTTTTTCAGTGTCATTACTTTCACCTTCCCTCTATTTCTCTGTCGCTCAGTCGTTGCAGGGGTTCTACTATTGAGAAAGATGTTGAGACACCACGGCCGAGCAGAGACACAGACAACACCTCTGAAATATCACTCAACATATCAGCAAGCCTGACACAGCCCCCCAGCTGAGAAGCCACCGGGGAGCCAAGCTAAACATACTGCGAGGAATAATGTCATAAAGTTCAGCTTCTGATTGTCCAAATTAAAATTGAGCAACATTGGGGTTGTGCAAAAATGAAATCGTGGGCCAAGGGGGTGAGATTCCATTCTATAAAAAAAACTCTGGTTAACATAACATTTCTCCAACTTAGCCTCAAACAATATTCAGATGGAATGCTGTGGCGGATGGAAATGTCCAATAGTTGTGATTTTGGAGTGAAGCTGCTTCCAGCTTGTTAAGGGAGAGTTGCTTTTTTTCCTTTCTTTTTTTTTCTTCTTTTTTGTGGGGTGGAGGTGGAAGGGGGGGTTAAAAAAATGCGGACAGGGTTAAACTACACTCGTCCACCAGGAGGCGATAATTTCTCCACATCGTCAAGGTGAACCTCAAACCAGCCCTTTCTATTTGGCGGTCTGCCAGCCAGGGAGCCCAATGCAGACTGTATTCCCACGGTGCTGTGGGACACCTACCGTCATGTGGACCTCTTCCTGCTTCTTTCGGTATGTGGGCACTCTGCAAGAAAGAAAAAGGGGGGAAAAAAGAAAGAGAAGACATGCAAGTTAGTGGAGCTGGGTTGTGACACATCACAGAAAAGCTATGCCCTCTGTAAACAGTTGCCCACACATGCAAATATATCAGCATTTCTGAGGAAGCACTGAAGCCCTATATGCAAATGTCTTTAAACCATATGAACATACTGTGAGCCTATGTCTTACACAAGCACAGACATACACTTGACATGGAATATATTATATTTGACCCTATCCATATATCATCAAAATTTTATTGTGAAATTTTAGCTTATCCCAGCATTCATGAATACATTTACTGATGAGATAATGTAAGGATACATTATGCTTAAATACATTTACTTGCACTGTGAAACAGCCTATCCCAGGATACAGTAACTCTTGAAAATGTTTACTTATATTTGAAAACATATGTCAGACCCGGTGGTGTATAAGGCCTTATATGGCCATATATTTACGTGTGGCAAGAAGGTTAGGTCTAATGTGCCAGGGAAAATAACTGACCCAAATTCTACCACATCAGCTACGTGGCGAAGCACCCGGCTACCACAACTGGGAATATGATGTTGCGTTAGTGTCGGTTTTGTTTCAGATGAACGACATTAGCAATCATTACACTTAATGTGTGATTCCGCTGCTTCTAGGCAACACCGATTAATAACTGTTGCCATTATAACCGGTAAGAATTTAAGCCGACTGCTTTCCCTCACAGGGGGTTGCTGTCACCACACCAGTCGGACCACAATGGATTTTGGCAAGGTTCCATCAGCGCGCGCATTACGCACAACTTTTTCTCTTTCACGCACGCACGCACAACTCTCTCTTTCACTCTCGCTCTCTTTCCGCACGCACGCACACGCGCGCACACACACACACACACAGAGAGAGAGAGAGAGAGAGAGAGAGAGAGAGAGAGAGAGAGAGAGAGAGAGAGAAACACGCGCACACACACAAAAGGCTCTCGCGCAATAGTTCACCAATATTGCGTGAGACCCGGACCTGCATCGCCAGCTTACATTCAATGGGTGTTGGTGGTTTGATTTTCGGGAAGGCGCGCAATGTTGCAACTGATTATCATTTCCATCTCATTATGAAAAGTAAAAGCAGTCCGACTCTGTGACTGTCGCAGTCTCCACCTCCTTTGGGTGGCGTGAGAGGGTCCAACCTTTGAGGGCTGAGAGACCCCAGCCCTCCTAAAGGCTATATAATATATTATTAATGGGATGGGTGTCAAGCTGCGAACACCGGTTTTGAAATGAGTGATGATGGCTCTCATAATGAGCAGTTGAGTCAGAAGCCTGATACTATTCGGCGACGACTGTGTGGCTTAGCTATGATTAAATCAACCAGTTAGTTTCATAAACGATTTATTGGACACTGGATAGTGTAAACTTCGCAGGCTGGAGAGGAGGAGGTCCCACATAAGAGAGTTGAGGAAGTAGTTTACAACCCAAAACAAGAGTTAGAGTATCTTCGGTTCCCCTCAAGTGGCCAACTCATATTAGAATCACGCTGCTGTTAACAGAGGGCAGCTTAACCCAGCCTACTATTAGCTAAACAGTTGTGTTTTTTTCCACCTTGAAACCTTTGCTCAAGCGTCCCTGGACACATTGGTCTTGATTAATGATTATATAGAAAACGATTTACAGTGTTCTCACAATGTTCTGGAACAGCCGCTAAAGTTCTAGTTTGTAATTAATTACTTTATTTTAAAAAATGCTGTTTTTTTTGCTGGGAAAATGAAAGCTAAGTTACAGTGTTAAAGTAGCGCTGTTCCCTATTGAGGTAGCCTAACCATCTGAGAGTAGTCTCAGTGCCAGGAGTGAACCTGCTCACATGTCCTAATTCAGAATGGAGCCACTGCGCCTTTAAAGCGTAATAATATCTCCAAGGTGGTTTTAGAGCAGGCCTGCAATCACCCAACGCCAAACTTAACAACATTCGTTTAAAATCATCACATATGCCGCCTTTGCGACAGAAAAACGAGCCACCCACAACGCCAGAGAGTGCGTGCACGAAGTCTGTGGTGTCAGCTTTGCGTAATGGCTGTTTAAATCTCCCCAAAGCTACCAAACATTTCAGGTTGTTTAAACATGAGCGATGACCTAGCGAGGGGAACGACAAGGACGAACTATACATTAATGACCAGTGACCATATTTCGCAAATAGAGGTCGATTGTTTTTCTGTCCACTTCGCACTCGGGGACACACGACTCACCTTGACAGCTGACAGCGTCAAAAATAATAGTGTCAAACTGTCAATAAAGTTCATGGTGTTGAAAATCCAATCCAAAGGCAAGCGACGTTTAAAAATCCAACAGGCCAATGTGGCGTTATCTTCCACAGCATGAAGTTTACAACAACAACAACAAAAAAAAACGGACCTGCTAAAACTTCTCTAAATAAGGGACAGGGGGTCGTAAAGGCAAATCCATACTGGTCCCATAGGTTGGAGAATAAAATCCTTTGCGCATAACTTCTTTCCTCTCAACTGTTGCCAATAATTTTCAGGATATCCAAAAACACGAGAATCCAAGACGCATATCTTCTCACATTGTTCTGCAGCGGACCTTTATTTTCTTTCACGGGAATAGCAATCCACATTACAAAAATAATCCCATGCTTGGTGCGCCAGCCGTCTCCAAGTGCCTGACCATTGGAAACTTATACTCCTATATGCAACTTGAACCCAAAGACCAGAATGGCGTTCATTGAAAATGAAAAGCGTGCTGAAATATCCGTCCCTCAAAAAAACTTTGTCTGTTTGCTCTGGCCTTTGATTTCGTTTCCCCCCTGTCACTGCGCCCTTAGCGGCTCTGATCTCTCCGTTTGCGTTCACCCCTGTCTCAGTCTCTC
>OMLF01019177.1:4333-15752 GCA_900302615.1 Holocentrus rufus
TCCCTCTTCATATTTTTTGCCCACACTCGGCCTCTTTTTTTTTTTTATGTTGTCTGCAATTTCTGCGCTTTCAACGCTCCACACTTAAATCCTCGTGCTCAGCAATCCACTTTGCTGATCATTTCCTCCTTCCTTCAGCTCGCCACCTCGGTGTCTTAGCCTACCTATGAAGTCGTTGCTCATTCCCAAGTCGTAGTCCCAGACGGAGATCTCCAGGGTTTTCTTCGCCAGCTGGTCCAGGGTTACTTCGTATGAAAACTCCTGCGCAGGTGGTGCACAAAGAGAAGTATTCATGTCAGTGCCTGATAAACACCAGAGCTGAAAAGAAACTGAACCCCTATTTCAGGCCATTTATTCCGGGAGTATTCACATGCATGCTGTCCTAATGAAAGGGCTGAGAGCATATTCAAACGGATGAAAGATCTGATTTTTTTTAAATGTATGCTCAGTGTGGAGGAGAACTTAACTGCTGTGCTCATCCTATAGTCACATATAATCCAGACCATCAGGTTTAGCTCTGTGTAATCACACAGGCTGCAATTGCTTGGCTTTTCGTTTGTCAGGAGGGTTTATTATGATTATCTGCAGGTTGTACCTCATTGAATTCAGGGTTGAGTGTCTTTTTCTTTACTGAGGTCTTGTACTTGGACTTTTTCCCCATATCAGGCTGCAGAATACTGAGAAATGAGAGAGGGAGAGACAGAGAGAGAGAGAGAGAGAGAGAGTGGGAGAGAAAAGAAAAAATCAATAACCTGGGACCTCATACACTCTCCAGGGTGTATCCATACACAACATAATATGTAGTTTGAAATTGATGTACTTTATATGGCGGCATGTCTATGGCTGTAGCCCACAGACTTGCTGCCACACAGAAATGGAGCACTTATTCAGCGGGGTAGGAGAAAAAAGGGACACTGTAATTATAGAGTTTATGCAGTGTAAGTCCTCGAATGCATTTTACCCTCCAAATACGGCCGGGACGTTCATTCTTTCTCTGTGAGAAGATCAAATAAAATTATCCATGACTTTGTGTTTCGCCCTGATGTGACACTAAACCTTGCAGGGGGGAAGGAGAGATATAAAGTTTGCACATTTCTCTTCCTGAGATAATTGTGAGCCAAAACCCTTTTTGTACAAAGGCAGAGAAAGTGTGAGGGGGAGAGAGAGAGAGAGAGAGAGAGAGAGAGAGAGAGAGAGAAAGTAAACCAATGCAAGATCATAATCATGCCGATATGAGAGCAGAATACGCTCAAGCAAAGAGGCAACAGAAGGATTCCCAGAGGGCACTGGGAGTCATCATCAGCATAAATTCCAAGTCAAGATGTTCAGGCGGTGAGATATCTCACTCCCCCAGCCTCACCCCGCCAGTGACGAATACTAGCCTGACAGCTGATGCATGAGATGGGCTTGAGGCTGTCACACCAGAGCAGGAGGAGAGCAAGTGAGGGATGGAGGGATGGAGGTGGGAAAGGGATGGGAGAGGGAGGAAGAGAGGGGGCGCCGCAAGGGGCTTGAACCGCCGTCCCTCTACACCTGAAGCTGCATCCTTTTCCATGATTTGCCATTTGTGGTGTCATGTTGGAGTTCTGAGAGACGATTACTGTTCAAAAATGAATAATGTAAATCACGATTCAATGCTATTCTCTCCGTCCGCATTATCAGATTTGGCAGATGGAGCTCCGTTATCATGTCATACGTGCTGGATGTAAATGCCATTATTGCCACAAGCTAATCAGCGTCTATCTTCCAATTACTCCGCTACCTGTACACTGGCCGAACTGCAAAATGTCGCACAATGAAAGACAGGAGGAAAAAAAAATCAAATAATACAAAAAAAAAACAAGGCAGTTGTGAGAGACAGCCAGAGAAATACCCGTCTTTATCCAGCTGCAGCCTGGAAGGTGAAAGCCCAGGGGAGAGCTTAGCCAAGGCTGTGGGAAATCAAATTTCACATATGGCTCTGAGACGGCTCAGACGGGGGATTTCAATTTCTAGACTAAAACAAAAATCTATGGACAACTGCATTAATAATAATGGCAGAAAAAAAAAACATTACGGTTCAGCAGCAACCAAACTAAACATAAATTGTAGAAATCAAATGAGAGGAATAATTCATAACGAGGTGGTTTGGTCGTAGGGAAGATTCTCCTCCTCGGTTTATTGAACTTAAAATGACGTTGTTTAGTTTTGAACATAGAAGACTTACTAGCTCTGCATTTTTGAGCCTTGCATAATTTTTCAAACTCCTGTTTCGCCAGCGTCTACTGACAGATAATACGATTTCACAGCTTTACTGTTAATTCTAATAATATGCATGATATACATGAGCTACTAAAAATAGTGTGATTTTCACTAGAGTGACTGGAACAGACAAGACCATCTTATCCATGTTATGTGGGCCATGAGTAAGCTGTCTTTACATGAGCGGGATTGTAAAAGGATATTGCTGAAAACACTGCTGTAATGTGTGAGAACAGCTACAAGAACATCGAATAATACTCTCCATTCAACCCAGTGTGTACCACAATTTTCCACCCGCTGCCTGTGTGCGCTAAATAACTGCCTCTTTTTGTTATTTGAGCCACTGGACCTATAGTCTCTGCACGATTTTGACAGAGAGAGAGAGAGAGAGAAGAGAAATGGAAAAGAAGAATGAAAGCATTTCGGTGAAAGAGAAAAGTAACAAAACTGCACTGAGAAGTGACAGGGAGAGACAAGGGAAAGTGTTAAAAATGGAAACCAAGTGACACATGAATGCAAAAAACTGTGATGGAGAGGAATGAGAGTTAGTTAGAAAGAAGAGAGCCAAATATACAGCTCACTGTGGAGGGAGTCACACTTCACACAAGTGTATAGAGGGAAGGAGGGAGGGAGTGTGCTTTAGTCAGCAGGAAATATCTGACATCTCATGTTTTACACTTATTCTCCCTTCAGATGTCTTTTTCTCTGGCAGAGGCTGGACAGAATATGAATGTTTTTTAATACTTTAGATAATGTGGCAAGAGCAGGGGAGGAGAATGTGTTCCTCCTGGAGGATGTAAACTCATTTTGTCTTTAAAATGTAAATGTCTTTTTAAATGGGACACAAATTGGTTTTGAGTCTGAAGTCTGGCCTTGTGACATTTGAATGGGTTCAAAAGACAGAGTGAGAGTCACAGAGAGGAAAGAGCGGTCAAAAAAAGCCTTTTGGAAAACACACACACACACATCCACCCACCCACCCACACACACACACACACACACATACACAGGATGAGCGAGGAGAGACTGGCATTCACATTGGCTTTAGTTACAGAGCACTTGAGAGGATTGCTGGTTTTTCAGCTGAAGGATATCACTGCTCTGACGATTCAGTAAGCCAGCGCACCATTAAGCAATTCATGTATTATTGTTAGTTTGACTTAATTGCTCAGTATACACAAGAGGCATGAATCACCCGTGCACGTGCTGCTTTCATCCAAAAATACAGAGCACTAATTATCCAGAATATGCGGTGAAGCTCACAAAAGGTAAACAAGGCTCTTTGTGACTGATATATAGTTACTAAATGTGACTGAGAAACACAAAGGGAAAAACCCAAACAAACAAGTACAAACACCATCATAAATCAGCATCTGAATCAGAGCAGTGGCAAGTCATGTATATTAAAAGAGTGTGTACAAGGGAGAAAATGTGAGTACATGTGAGGAGGAAAGGGAAGAAGAGAAGAAGAAGAGAAGAGACAATCATGTATTCTAGGCACAAAAATCATTTGCCTATGAACACAATCATATTGTGCATCAAAATAGGCAGATAAAGCACAAGGTGCCACTTCTAAAGCACAGGAACAAATCAATACCTAGGGAAAGAAAGAAGAAAAAGAGCTGTGTGTGTGTGTGTGTGTGTGTGTGTGTGTGTGTAAGAGAGCAAGAACACAGTTTTCTTCCTGCAAGCAGTGGGCTTCCTCTCTTTCTGTTCTCTCCTTCGCCTGCACGACTCCACTGAAAGTTCACAAGACCTTGACAACATAAAGACTGAAGCAAAGTGTCCTTCTGCATCCCTCACAATCTGTCAAAAACATCATCTGAGAAAAAATGCATTTCCCCTCATTCATTCTAGTCATTCATCTCATTCATAGATAGATGGATAGGACTCACTGCACTGGACTGGACTTGAATACTACTGCATCCTTAGTGATCCTTTTTTCACAGCAGCCATTTTGACATGAAATAATCACTTATTACAGGTGTCACTAATCACATTAATGAGATTCTGTACCTAATTAGAACAGAACTTTAATTAATGTGATTAGTAACACCTGTGTTTCCCTGCTATTTCATGTCAAAATGGCTGCTGTGAAAAAAAGGTGTATTAGTTGAACCATGGGATTGTCACAGGTATTTTTCATGACTTACATTTTGACGAAGGGGTCAGAATAGCCGTTGGAGTCCATGGCGGCCAGATGGGCGCAGCGTATGATGCCCACCAGCAGGCAGCCCTTCTCCGTGTTATAGCACAGTGACACCAGGATACGGCCACGCTGCGGAAGGAGACGACAACCGAGTCAGTCACAGCACCTATTTTAAACTGGTGATCCCCCTTCCACTGAATACACAGAGTGAGTCACCCTGCATCTGTTTTATTGGTATGACTTTCGATGCATTTTAGTGTCAAATGCCAGTGTGCTGTCTCATAAAGCTTTTCACCCAGGAAGAGAAAAAAAACCCAGCTACATCAGTTACAATACAAGCTAGCACAGGCCCTCCACCGCTCTCACTTGGTGGAGGAAGTGCAAGTAGTGGGAGAATTTGCATTTTGGCCCGAGGGTGGTGCTGAGGAGAGGTTACGAGGTCACCGAAGCTGACAGGGTTCATCCTCCAGGGAGCATCAATGTGCTCACTGAATTTCATGAGAATTCACCTAATAGATTCAATGGAGTGATTCAATAGTCCTTTCTCACAGCTGCCATTTTGACATGAAATAGCAGGGAAACACAGGTGTTACTAATCACATCAGTTAAGGTTCTGTTCTATTTAGGTACGGAACAAACTTTTGTGTAAGAGGTCAAGAGTTTCTTTGCGAACTACTTCCTGACAAAGAATGCCGGCGAGCTGTATCGATCTGCCCTTAATTCATATTCTTTACAGCTGCAGTTTCCTGGTGTTCTTTGGCAGGAAATAGTTCCTAACTGTTCGCCCCCGAGGGCTGTGGATTATGTTGCGTATCCATGCTTTAGTTTTGATGTTTTGAGCTGCGCAAACAAGTGCTCATCTAGTCTCAAACAAGCATCCATCCAGTCTGCGATCTAGAAACCATGTCAAACCATGCAGAAGCTGTCCGGATGGATAGAACGCACCAGGGGTAAGTAGGAAATTATCTTTTTTTATGTTTTGCTTCCACTGTTCCTTTAAAATCAAATTGTTTTGCTTTCAACAATTTATAGTCATAATATTAATTGATGCTACGTTAGCTATGATTTGTGGGAAAAGCAACACTTTTACTGTCATGTAAAGTATATGTGTGTGAAACGGGAATATTCAAATGAAAGCTTGTAATTAAAAGCTTTATCTGGGAGTGACAAAATGACACTGCTGTCCTCCCTAATCTGAGGGTTGAACCATACACTGAGTCTAATCACAGAAGCAGTGCCATTAACTGCTGTTTCTCAAATCCTGATCAGAAATAAGATATGGACTAAAGGAGGAGAAAAACAGTGGAGCGGCAACGGTGGTGTAATTGAAAGGCTGTTGCTGCAGTGTCCCATGAGCAGTTTCCCTAACACTGGTTTATTAAAGTGTGTGCCTCAGACGCCCAGATACCGATTATCATCACATAATCAAACTTGGCTGTTTTAAAGTGGTGAAATTAGAAGGTGGATTTTCTGATCCTGCCGAAAAGATAAGAAAACTCATTAGATATGAAAATGGTTAGAAAACATTTAACAGTGTTAATAATATCATTTTAGTAGTTCACTTGGTAAAATGACATTTTGGTAGCTGTATATGCGTTTTCATGGAGACAGGATTGCTCCAGGTGCACATTGTGATGACATCAACGAGCACGGGGGCCGCAGATCACAACAGGAAGTGTGGGCTGCGTTAAACCGTCACTGGTGTTTAAGGGGTAAATATTCCTATATATTATGATGAAACACTGTTAAGACTGTTAAAGGCACCGAGACATTTTTAGATGTTTTATGGATTTATGGAGTTTACTCAAGTATTGTGCTTATTGTGACAAACATGGGGGAGATGAGTGTGGTGGAGCCAGTCCCACATGTTTATCTTGGTGGCTGTGCTGCTTGTTAAAGGAGTTGATTCTAAAATACTCCTATGATAATGAAGAGTTTGTTTTCACTATTTGCTCCTGTAAGCATTGTCTTATCAATGAGTTTTGCATCCCCTACATTTCAATAAATTACTGCTGTGTTCTATTAGAGCGCAGTCAGGAGAAAAAGACCCAACATTTATTTTGCGCCCTGTTCCTTTACGTATAATCCGGCAGCAGATAAATGGTGAGCAACAGCACATTACAGTGAGCATTTGTTTTTATTCTGAGTGATAATAAGATTGCTAATAATAGGGCTAATGATAGCATTACCTCCTCCTCTGCTACAGGTGCTCCCTGCTCCACCGTCTGATTGTTGCTTTCTTTATTCTGTCACACAGTCACCAAAAAGAAGGAAGAGAGAGAGAGAGAGAAAGAGAGAGAGAGAAAAATTGAAACATCAGCGTAGTTATAATCTACAGAGCCTCCAGGTGAATATCCATTACAGACTATAATGCAACATTGGAAATTGATGAAGGTGTAGCCTACAGGCAAGCATCCACAATGGAACTGGAACAGTTGATGTATCTGTGCACAGAAACACATTCAGCATGTATGTGTCCAGCGCGCGCGCACACACACACACACACACACACACACACACACACAATGGATCTACCTGTGCAATTCTCTCCAGGCCCATATTGTATCTTTTGTTCTCTCCCTCTTTCAGTTTCTTCAGAGCCACTCTCACTTCGCCAATGAATTCATTTCGGCCGAGTCTGTCCATGTCACAAACACAGAGCCTACGCACACACACACACACACACACACACACATACACACACACATAATAAAGAGAAGCAGGTGAGTGAGTGAAAAGTTCTTGATGGATCCCACCGCTGCTCTACTTCACTCATCATTGTGAAGCAGGCTTAGGCTGAGCCATATCTGTCCTCCAACTCCATAAGAGGGAGGTTGTGCTCCATTGCTCTCTCCACTCAGCTGTCTCTCTGCCTGAGCAGCCAGTCAACTCCTCTAATGCCTCTCTGCAACAGAGGAGAACCCCTCATGTGCGATCAAAGGAGCTCAAAGAGGAAATAATGGAAATGGCAACAACACATTAAAACACATGTCCAATCAACCTATCCTTATCATGAAAAAAAAAAAATTCGAACACGAAGGCGCTCCATGGAGTGCAGCCTTCTGCCAAGGTCACACCTGGAAGCTACAGCCCTGTTTGAGCTAAGCCACGCCCCCTTTTGGCAGAAGCTGTTGTCACAGGACACGCCCCTTTGGCCAGCAGGCAAAGACAACAGGGTGCCATTCAGTGCCATCAGTGCCACCTTGACCCATGACCAAGCTCCCTGCTGGCTTTCATGATGTTATGTGGATGCATTTAGAAAGTATAGTCCCGCTTGTGCTTGGCCCCGCCCATCGCCACGCCCCCTCAAGGCAGGTCAAGTCACCAAGTTTCATGCAAATCCATCTGGTAGTCCTGCTGAAAGGCAATAGATGGACAAACAGGGGTGATCACACAGGTAACAAAGGTATACGTCTGTTTTCTCAGACACTGAGAACCACAGATTTTCCTTAGCCGGCTCACTGAAGAGGCTTTGCCGGTTTTATATTACTAATTAACATAATGAGCAGTGAAAAGTTGGCTGATAGCTAAAGAGGATGGGAGCTTTCAGGCGACTGCAGTAATTTTCTTTATGGCTGGTAGTGCCAGCCAGCGCTCATTTCCTGAGTCTTAATTGGAACAGGTAACAGAGAGGAGATGTCGTTTAAATCAGAGCATGTAATCAGGTAATTTTTTTTTTCTGGTGCATCTCATTCAGTCCGAAGCACACACTGACTTGACGTTTCGTGCACAGTGTGGGCGAAGCAATTAAGGAAGACCGTTCACAGATGGTGTTTTAGATTTAATTTATCCGAGTTCCCACTCTGTCGTATGTAAAGTTCTCTGACTTTTCCATGACTTTCCATGACTAAAATGTTGAATTTCCATATCCTTTATAATTGAATTTTGAACACACTTTAGATTCAGAGGTCTTCTTTAAGTTCATTATTCTATTATTGTGTTTGAACAAAAAAGCCAGGTGACATAAAACGAACACAACGGATAACAAGTGCAACATTCAACGAAAAACTTGTTAAACTCCCTGACTTTATCTCCCTGACTGGAGCAGAAAACCTTGATTCATATTTCTGGTACATATTTGCGCTTTGAGTTTTCAATATAGCAGCTTGTGACTTCAGTATTTTGCTTATTTTGAAGCCCCTTGGTGGTTTTCTGTGTGTACGATATTTCAGGGGGAAAAAAAAGAAATCCATTTTACATTACATGAGGAAGCTCTCCTTTTTGTGATTTACAGTTAAAAAACAAACAGCTGAATCAATACCTGCTCTCCATAATATTGTTTCTTTCACAGAGCGCACTTTGTCTGTCTGATGGCAGCGCTCTGACGGCGATGTTAGACGATGGGTGAATATTCCATCAGCTGCAGAGGTGCTTTCACTCCTCCATCACTGTTACAATATTCCCTCTGTGCTCAAACGCTCCCAAAGGAGCCGTCTCTGCGCTCTGGTTCTCTCTCACTCCTCACTCTTTATTCCTGACCTCTCTCTCCCTCTCTCTCCCTCTCTCTCTCTCTGTCTCTCTCAGACACCTTCCCCCTCTCTCTCTCTCTCTCTCTGTTCCTCTGACATTTGGACATTTGACATGCTGGTTCCAGCCTTTTAGTCATAACTGATGAGTATCTCTAGCGGAAGCCTTGGAAATAACTCTGACTCATGAGCATGGCTGTGAGATGATTTATGTGCCTCGCTCTGACATACATGTAGCTCTGTGACAAGATGAAGGCTGCTGTGAAATCTGAAGACCAGGCTGCCCCGGCTCTCACCCTACTGTACAAAAATGCTCAGCTCACTTCCTCACACAAGACTGTTTTTTAGTGTTGGGATCCTCTAAAACTCAACCAGATGCCCATAGAAGACATTCAATAAATGGCAAATTGAGTAAACAGTTATGGGTCTCATGAGATATATGAGAATATCACTGAATTTCAACATTGTAATGTGTTTCTATAGCTTGGTCTATGGTATTTCTCAAAACAAAATTAAGAGAATCATTTCCAAATGTGATGCTGTGATGCTGATCCACACAGAAGTCCAGCTAAAAGGTGACTTTGATATCAACAGGGACGACTTTCTGTCCAGAAAAAGATATTTTAGTTGGCTCAATATGGAGCATCTATGAATCCACAGTTAAGTCTCCCATTGACAGCATTTGCTATATTGCTATTAATTCCATGCTATGGGGATTAGTGTGATTAAAGGCATTAATCTCCGCTTTTTTTTTTTTTTTACTGTACATTTGGGAGATGCTTCATGTTCCCAAATATTAATTGACTGTTTTAGGAAATGTGAATGGCATACGGGGATTCCTAAAATGGGTGATGTTCCTCATTTCAGCATTGTAAGGATAAACTGTATGGCTAATTATACTACATTGATTTTTAGGAAACAAATGATGTACCCTCATCTCTGGGTGGCACTGCATGCTAGTTATGCAAGTCTATTAAAAAATGCATTGCTATTATCAGTATCAGGCCATATATTTAAAGGAACAGGGAGGATTTCTCTTGAATACAAATAACAAAACCAACAAACTATGTCAGTCTCATCCCGGTATCTAATACCCAATAAATGCTTTTCCCCCTCCTAACCCTACCAGCACCCAACTACAGTAAATATCTCATCTTAAACATCCAGTGCCCAGCCTCAGCCTCACCCTTCATTCAACATAAAATCAAGTCCAAGATTTGTCACTATTTCCCCGCAGGGGCAGACAGTGTGAGTCTATTACGAGGCCCGACAGAGAGATGGAGAGATAGAAGGAAGAAATTGAGAGAGAGAGAGACCAGATCTGGCACTGACATCATGCTGGTAATCTGGTAACCTTCATACACACACACACACACACACACACATACACACACTGATGACACTGAATCGCTTTATACCCACCCCTCATCAAAAAGCCTCAGCATGGTCTATCTCCTCTGTGTTCGCTGGCAGCTTGATAATCGTCTCAGTGATAAAAGCCATCTAAAAGTCTGAATTCCTCCCCAAGGTATTCTCGACTGTACAATTCACCTCTATTTTTGTGCATAAGATGCATATAAAAGGGTTGCGTCATTTAAATGAGAGAAAGGATTGAGTCACTTCATTATCAGTGTCATATTTCTCTCTCATTCGAAATATTTGCCCAAAGGCAGAGGCAGGCTACAGCCGCTGAGATTTGGACCTGATCTTGAAATCCTGTCAGCTGCTCCGCATTGGTTGACTGTCATTCTGGACCGGAATACCTCAGCCAACCTTGCTGTACCAATTAAAGGATTAACCAGTATGAGGCCAACCGTGAAGTTTGGATTGAAGACATTTGTTATTAGTTTCCTCAGCTGGTTAATTTTTAATAACATGCTGGACTCCCGGTGGCTCTTGGAGATAATGTTTACTCACTGCGGATGTTGGGGGGAAAGAAGGCCAGAAAGTTATGAATGCTTCTGCAACTTGGAGAGAGGACAGAGAGATATTTGGTCTAAGATGTGTAGCCATTTCATAGCCGCTACCATTTTGCTGCCCCCCCTTTTTTTTTTATTTTGTAAGAGAATTTTGCTTTAGCATAATGGCTTTACATAATCCCTCTAAATGCAAAAAAAAAAAAATTCAATTCGCAAAACCATTACCCTCCCTCCATTTTAACACACTACATTATGTTTTTTTTCCCAGCATTTGTTCCCCTGTGGATAGAGTTCAGATCAAAAGAATGGGCCTGCACTTTGAGGATATTTTTAAGGAGTCAAACATCAGATGGACAAAATGTTTTCTCCCCATCATCAGTGTCTCCAGTGTGGGCCGAAGGGCCATAGGAAGTAGTAGTAAGAAACTGTTTAATACCAGATTGAAAATATCTTAAATAAATAAATAAATAAATAAATGAAGTACTTAATGGGACAGTTCACCCCAAATACTACTACTACTACTACTACTACTACTACTACTAATAATAATAATAATAATAATAATAATAATGATAAACTTTATTTATATAGCACTTACCTGAAAACAGTTTACTAAGTGCTTAATCAACAACAACAAAAAAAAC
>OMLF01019179.1:7061-18668 GCA_900302615.1 Holocentrus rufus
TAATTAGTGACACCTATGTTTTCCCTGATATTTCATGTCAGAATTGCTGCTGTGAAAAAGGTCTATTCTGGGAATGCCTTACCTATTACCAATCATTTCTTGGCAAACTTGGTTTGATATAAAGCTAAAGCCCCATAAGCCATCAAGTTGGTTAGCCGGCAACCTAGCATCTCCACTAGGAACTAGCTTAATTTAATTCAACATGCTATACCCTCAAAAGCTGCAGCAAGATTATAAAGAGAGGCCGCACATTATTCATGTAGACTATATTTGTAAATATATCATATGAAGATTGTACTGTGCTAATAAGCAGAACATTCATGTTTTCCACCTTTCTCTCAAGGCTGAATAGTGGTCTGTACAGTGCTGTACATAAGCTAACAAGAAAGCCAGATTCTTGAGTTGCTAATGATTCACTGCATTCAACCTTTCAACCTCCTGCCAGACAGGTTTGTCAGATAGCCTCAGAGGCTGAGATGAAACGATATTATGTGTTACAGGTGAGTTGGTTTAAAGCTAGCATGCTAAATACAATTGCTTGGCTTGGGATTAGGTTAACAATAGGGGCAGAATGAGGCTTCCAGGCTGCAGCAAAACTGAAAGACATGCAGAGGCAAGTGGGACACATTATTTTTTTCAGTTGTCTTTGAAATTATGCAGACCACACTGCATCTGTTTTTACTCAGAGTCAATTGTTATCTAAGATTCCATCCATTATATTTCTTTTTCCAATTGGCTTATTTGATTTCACTGTCGAAGTGCAGTATTTTTTCAGCAGCTATCTTCTTCATGGCGATTATGATCCATTGCTATTTCACATAAAATTTTGCAGTAAGATTTTTTTTTTTTTTTTTTCAGAAATGGGAGCTCAAACAGACACTGTTAATAGGGTGGAATTGATGGATCTGTATTGAATTTTCTCTCTTTTTTCCACAGTATCTCAAGATGCAAATATGTTTACTTCATGTGGGATTCACATGCACTAGATGTGTATGAATTTTCTCTTAGGCTGTGGCTCACACAGGAAATGGCAATATGCTGAAACAGGGAGACACATGTCCCTGATTTTCTGTAAGACGTTGATTGAATCAGACAGAATCTTTGGCAACCAGTTTAGCCATGCCTGCATTATCAAGGTCATTGCACTAGAAACATCCTAGACTCCATTCAAGGATTTACCTACTATTTAATTTGTTTTTGCAAATGTCAAGTTGCCTTTATAGCTTCTGCACAATACCACCTGTCCCAGACTTCATTCAAATGATAGAGCATTTTTACAGCAGCAATTCATCAGTGTTACCTAAACATGTAACTGCCATTCACTTCCTGACAAATGGGGCATAGAAATAGGTGTGGGTTTAATTTCCTTCCCCAGTGCCATGCAATTACAGTAATATCAGTATGATGAATGCGATCATATTTTTCTATTTATCTCTGGTGTGCCTTGTAGAATAAGAAGAATTTTGGAGTTACAATTTGTTTCGCTTCAATCTCAATTTATTTTAAACTATATGTTAGTAAGCGGTTAGTGGTACTGAACAAAGTTATTAGGGATCACCAGGAGAATGTGTGAGGGCATTAATGTGTGCATATGTATTTTGTATGTCTGTTTTTCTGGCAGCATATGGTATGTTTATCTATCTATGCCTTTGTCTGTAGGAGTATGAGCATATACACAACATGAGTGTGCTATAAGCCTCAGTGGTTGAACCTCATCATTAGACATACAGCTTATGTAATGGCATTTATTGCCTGTTATAGTCTTTTCCTGGTATCACGTCCCGTTTGTTCCACAATCATAGACAAGAATAGGATGTGTGCTAGAACACTGGCCACTGATACAAAGCTCATGAGTCAGATAAACCAAAGTAACCACAAATTGCTCATCCAACACGTTTATACTGATGTAACTGACCAATTTTGTTAAGCAGATGTCAAATTGACTTTGAACTACGAAATATGTAATCACTGTTATGAAAACTGGCATATGCTTTGGTTAACCTGTAAACATCTTGCCGACTGTTTGTGTGGGATGGTCGTTCAGATCCTGCAGCAAAAGATGCAGATATCAGACCAAGATATGTTTTATAAAGGATATTAAGCCTCTTGCTGACTGCTAAGAATTACAAGACTGTGATCACATAGGATACTTCTCTCAAGGCTTCTGCAAATTGTTTGAGTTATTTTTAAAAATTGTCGCAGATATGTCTCCATACTGTGTGCTTCACATTTTAGATAGATGCATGTTTTAGACACTGTCACTCCATGCTGAACATGTCTTACCTTCAGTAGCACTGTACATATGTCAGTGTCAGAAAGAGAAAAAATTAGTGGCAGCTGGGGGGAAGGGAGGATGGAGGGAAGCAGCTTATTACAGTTTCTGGGTCAGTAACATTAAAGATGACCCGCAGAAATTTTAGCCATTTTTAGCGCTAGTTAACAAAGTGGTCCCTGTATAGTAACAAACACAGTTATCCCATGGGTTTCCAAGTATACTCATGAGGACATACAAGCACACCATTGGCACTGATATAGTACACAACATTATGTGGACAGGCAGATTTAGGCCCTGCACTTTGTTCAAGTTGTTTTGTCTGTTCACTCAATAACTATGTCAGCAGAACAGGACAAAGTATGGGAAAGTAAAGAACCAAAGCCGTAATATATTTGTATTTACTTGTACTACAGTCCGATATTGATCTGGAAGTTCTAGTACATGATGTGCTAATGGGTGAAGAACCTGTTATGGTTACCAGAAACAGCTTTAAAGAAATATTCCAATGTTTTGGGCAAAATACCCTTTTTACAACTTACTCAGACTCTTTGATACCACTTTCATCTCTGTGCGTCCACTGGTTCGGTTCCAATGGTTAGCATTTCATGTTAGCTTAGCATAAAGACTCGAAGATACATTGTGTAAGACAGCGTCAGAGTTGCAGTAAGGTTTATTTTTTCACTTTGATGGAGCTAGGATAATGACTCCTGCAGACTTCAAGTCTTTATGCTAAGCTAACACGAAATGCTAACCGTAGGAACCGAAGCAGCAGATGCACAGAGGTTAAAATGATATCAAACATCTTGTAGGGTATTTTGCCCAAAACGTTGGAGTGTTCCTTTAACTTAGGCTGACAGTAAAATAAAGTGGTGGGAGTTTCCTTTCCAACCCACTGCACAGTGTAGCCTTTTGTACTTTAAAAAAGAAAGCTTTCTGAATGTCTTTGAAGGCATTAAATTCACTCAACATAACCACCAGGGTGTAACAACATACTCTCATGCCTTCATAACAATACCACGTTAATCTTAGGCTACATCCTCCATAAGACTGTTGACTATGGATTCTACTCTATTACTGTTCCCCTCATTTCAAAACGGTAAGTAAATTGGAGGTAAACTGCATCATGAAGTATGTGTCTGGATTGGCCAAGGGTGCCTGGATTTGGCCACTGGTATGTTAGGAGATAACCGTATTCTTAGCATTAGAACAGAAAATTGCCTGAACTCTTTGGGATTCCTGAGGACACAGGTCGAATGTGGATCTTGGCAGGGTACCGCAGGCTGTGCATCACACTGTCTGTCCCATTTGATCTGCATCGCACCATCACGTTAATGGTGAACCCAGACTATGTTGGTCCTTAGTTTAGCATCTCATGCTGGCTTTGGATGGAGGGAATTGTGGACACGGTCATTGATAACAGGCTTTAAGAAATGCTCCTCCTTCAGAGTCTTGGAAATGAATGCTTATGGTTTACCCTGTTCTTCTCCGTGGGGAATTCAGACAGTCTCAATATTGTGCCAAGAATGTCCCCAGTGGAAATCACTGCATTATTTCTATAATATCCCTATATGAGCTTATCATGTGATTGTTGTGTTCAATGGTGAGTTCAGCAAGAACTTATTGAACTTCATATTTTTTGTTAATCAGTTACAGCTTTTACTTTTTTACATTGCTACTTCAAAATCCAAAATTCTGCCTTAACCCAAAATAGGAATCTCCATCGCAAACGTTTTCCCATTTTCCTGTGGAGGGGTGGAAGTTGATCCAGAAGCACTTATTAAGGCAAATAAAATGACTACATGCTTGAGTGGTCTGTTGCAAAAGAGTGAGTTTGATTGACTCTGACCCTTAGCTTTAACATGGGCAAGTTGTCAGTTTGTCCAGTCATTGATAAGAGAGAGTGAATCAGTCCTCTCTAAGAACGCCAGCATCGCATCCTATTTTCGCTGAGCCTCACAAACTGTCAGTAGATAGCGGTATTTCAAATGACAGCCGCTTATCTGAGCAAGCTTCAGTGCATTCGCCAAGGGTGGAATTGGTGATACACCAACCACATTACTGTTGGAAGTTCAACATCGTTTACTCAGTCTTAAGTCTTCTTGTGTACTGTGGGAGTATTTTCCAAGAGCATTTTTTTTTTTTTTTTTTGGTCCCACGGAAGGTTGTGCTTGTCCTATTGTCTCTGCTTTTAATAGGCATTATCTATCACTGGTCACAAAAGATGCCCTTTGAAGATGAAACACTTTCAAGGAGGCATCAGACGGAAGGAAGAAGATTGTCTTACAAAGCATGCTAATTGCTGGTAGGGAACATAATATTTTCTTTCATCTAACTGTAGTGGTAAGTGAATACACTGTATCTAATTAAACTGAAAATTTCCACTGGACCGTTAATATCAGTGACATATCTATGTACATGAAATTAGCCCACATCTTAAGACACTTCCACAAAATACTGGGGGGATGGGGGGAAATAAAAGTCCTGAATAATAATAACTGCTGGGTGTAGTGCATCCAATTAATGTCAATGAGGGCTAATTTGACAAGTAATCATGACAGCCTTTTCTCTATACTTATTCATCCGAAACATGAAGAATTAATTACAGGTGATTCAGATTATAATTTAAATTGGAAAACATTTATTCTTTCTTAATCATATTTAGTGGTGCCCAATTAACAGAATACTCTAATGAATAATACTACAAAGACAACATCAGATGTCTTTTTACTTACTCTGATATTTCTGTCCTGATCTAGCACATGCTGAGCCCAAATGTTGCTTTTTCCTCATCCTGGAGCCATTTTGGGCAAGTACTGTAATTGTTTATAGATTTAAAGTACGGGATATTGCGGCCTGGTTATGTCAAGAGTAGAAATAAAGGAAGGAGATGGCTAAAAAGAGAACAAGAAGGCCAAGGAAAAAATCCTTAAAGAGAGTACTACAGTATCTGGGAGGATGAAGCACAAAGACTCCCTTGTGTCTGAGAAAGACTAACAACCCAGCACATTAAAATTGGATTGCATTGATTTACTACATGTTGTCAAATACAATGTGCCATAAAAAAGGGACTAAAACTTTCCTTCAAGTTTATAAATGCTGCAAGATAAAAACCCAAAATGGCTACATGTCAGAAATGACCACTGTAGTAAAATTCAGGGGAGGGTCAATCTGGGCGAAGCAACTTTATGACAGAGAGGGATTGTGACACCCCAAGTCCTTCCTGGTGTGATATTAGTCATCATTGCCAGTTCAGTCGTTTCAGGGTTAGGGCAGGCATTAATCATGGGGTGACTTGAGAGAGTCTTGTTGAATGAAGGAGGATTGGGATATTTATGGACAAAGGGAGCAAACACCCCACCTGCCAGTGGTTGGAGGCGCCAGTGTTGAGTTAGATCATTGGTGACTTTCCTTATTTACGATCAGTGTATTGCATTGATGTCAAAAGACATACTGTCAAGGACTTCGTGTCTCTCCCCTGACAGAGAAATGTATGTTTATGAAATTATATCTGAAAAGCTGTAATACATCGTATGTCTTAAGCAAAAGCACACACCCCATCCTCCCACCTACCCACCTGTAACTACCCCCCTCACTAACCCACCGTCCCACCCAGCTGAACCCATGAATTTAGATTTGGTGCTGCAGTGAGAGATACAGTCCTGTCCAAAGCCACAGTGTCTGAAAATTTGCTATACATTGTTAATGAATCCTCACAAATAGCATATACCCAGAAGGAAGAAGAAAATGCATCTCACTGTATAAATGTTTAGCATTGCCCTTGAAAGTAGCGATTCAAGAACGTGTTTAAAATCTATACCCAAAGTAATTTGATCCTGCATTAACATCAAATAGAGGTGAGCCTGAAATTTGACCACTGAAACCAATCCAGTGTAAGATCTTTAACACTCATATCCCTCCATCTCACAGTTCCGCCTCCAGTCCATCTTTGCTGCTCCATGACTGCAATTTACACGTGTTAATGCTGTTACCAAGCAACACATTAGGGAACAAATGTATGTTTTACTTACCACGGATGCAATTGGAGAGAGAGGGTTGTGAAAGAGGCAGAGCATTCAGAAAAGCAACAGACAGCTGTGCTATAACAACCTCAAGACAAAAAACTTGGCACTTTGCAAAGTTACTTTGTTCCATGTTCTTAACTGCCCTCAATTGGGCTCTTATTGAGAAATAAAAGCAAGGACATCATTTCTAAAGAACTTTGATCTTTGCAGACACTGTCATTGCTCAGTGTAAAGCAGCATTCTTCAGTGTTCAGTTAATTGGACAGGCTGCTAACGCTGGCATCTCACTCGCTCTCTAAGTTCACCTTTACAAAATGAAATGGAGTGCAGGCGAATGCATTCTCAGCCTTCTGGGCTTTGCCAAAATGTTCTTTTGAAAACTTGATTTCTTTCTTTTAGTGAAGAGAGCACATGTCAGTATCCACCAGACAATTATCTAAAGTAGGAATTCTTCTTCTCCTTGCCACAGCATTCTGGCATTATTTCATTAGATTCCTCAGGCCCCGGTAGAATAAGTATGAGCCTCCCTCCAGATGGAAACTTTTATAGGATTGTATTTACAGGTGTGATGTAAAGGATTCACACCTTTACTGAAGAAGTCTCTCTTTATTTGTGCTTGCATTCACTATGGCTGAGTAATTTCAGTATTTACAAGAAAATGTCAATATGCCTTAAAACAAAAAACTGCAGACATATCAAAATTACAGGGAGTATTGCCTGGCAACATCATAACAAGATTTGAAGTCAGCATTATAACCTCAAATTACTGCACACAGTGGCTCTTAAAGCAAGCAGAACTGACAGCAAAGTGTGTGGTCATCCATCAAGCTGTATTTGGAGAGCTATCTAACTCTTTAAAGAGGCCTGGATGAGTTCACACAGCCCTCACAATCAGTTTATAGAAACTGCCCCAATATTTTACTGGCACTCCTGTAACAAAGTGTAACATATGGTCATCACTCACAAGCGCGATGCTGTGCAACTCGACAGTTTCTTTGAGTTGAGTCACTACTCATGCTGTACATAGCACAACACAAAAAACTAGGCTGGCTGTGGAACGTAATTTTTTTGCTGTATGTGACACTCCTCCCGGGTTTAGTCACAATGAAATGAAGCATGGGCTTGTTACCCATTTTGCCATATTGCAAAGCACATCTATTTAAAAGAATACTCCATCGTTTTGGGCAAAATGCCCTTTTTTCAACTTAACCAGACTGAGACAAGATGTTCGATACCATTGTCACCTCTATACGTCCACTGGTTAGGTTCCTATTGGTAGCATTTCATTTTAGCTTAGCATAAAGACTTGAACTCCACAGGAGTCATTAGCCTAGCTCCATCAAAATGAAAAAATAAACCTAATTTACACAATGTATCATGTGTGTTACACAATAATGAAATACATATCTTGGATTAAAAAAAAAGAGTGGTTTTAGGAAAAGTTAGATGGTAGGAACCATTATTTATGAATACATAGTATGTTACATACTGTATGTTAAGCAGTTATAGTTCCTACCATCTAAGTTCATCTAAAGCATCCCTCCTTTTAAAGAAAAAAAAAATTCCAAGATTTTTCCAATGTATTCCAAATACACAATACATTGTGTAAATAAGACCTCTTCAGTGTTGTTGTAAGGTTCATTTTTTCACTTTGATGGAGCCAGGCTAGTGACCCCTGAAGACTTAAAGTCTTTATGATAAGCTCACACCAGATGCTACCCATAAGAACCAAAACAGTCGACATAAAGTACCCAATGTAGTTTGTGACCACTCGTGGTGCTGTCTAGGAAAACTGGGCCCCTGTACTGTTCATGTTCTTCCAACAGGCCTTGAGCATGTGGGTGACATAATACACACTGTAAACAATGCAATGCAAAAAATGTAAACAATGCAAAAAATAAATCCAAAATAAGTCTTCTGAGGTAGCAAATGCTTTCAGCATATTTATTAGACCTCAAGGACATTCACAATGTGTTTGGGTGAGAAAATTGACCATAAACAAAATGAAGTGTGTTTACAAGGAAAACTACATTGGATACCTTTAACAAATCTTTGCTTTGTTATATATCAACATCACATTACCTCCTGGAACAGTTAAGGGTTACTCTTTGGCATACTAGTAGGCATACATAAAAATTCCAGCCAATACTATGTCTGATTTTTTGTACAGTTCCCCCTTCTGCATCTTCCATCACATTAAACCTGCAGCTTCACAACTTTCAAAGTGATGCGAGTGGCACCATGGTATAGCCTTGAAAACCCTGCTTCCTCTTTCTAAGACACCATGGTTGCATCCCGGTGGCTAGAATTTTTAAAGAATCCAGAATTTGTAACAGCTCAAGGTTATGTGCAAAGCCGTTCACAGTGGACTGCTTCACCAACTATACCATGTATCCAATGGGCTTCACTGCCTTTCTCTTTCCATGTATGGTTACGGTCCAGCGCACCCACTTTTTAACAGTCCGTCCCCACGTCCTGCCCTGTCTCAAGTGGAAGCACATCGAATTATGGAAGCAAGACACTATCGAAACGCCATTCCTCTGTGACTTCTCTGCACAAAGAGCGGATGACAATAAGTAACATTGTTCGGCGGGAGCACAGCAGTGTTACACAACAGGGTTTGTCCGACCAGGCCAGCTGTTTTTGTCAGTCCAGATATGGTGGCAACAATAGCTGGTTTGGAGATGAGCCTGTTCTGCTCCCCTGCTGATCATATTATCATGGGTTTGTGCAACAGTGTGGCTTTTCTCTTCAACACACTTTTAAACATCATCATTTTAGCAGTTTTTATGCCACTCCCCAGGGCTTTCCACTGAGGGGCCAAGAGCAGGAGAATGGTTTATATTTGTCTCCTCTTTGGCTTTTGATAAGGATAATAAATCCATCCTCCAGGCCTTTTGATTCATCCTTGTTACAGACATACAGAAAATTGAAAGAGCCCCAATGCATTCTTAGCTCTGTAATACCATTCAGAGCAAACACATTGGCCCTGAAATCAGACACGTGAGACTCAAGGAAGAATTTGAGCTTTCAAGACAGATTTTCACAGTAATAAATAAACTGCTGGATGTGTTTACTGCAAGTTTGTTTCAAGGAGAAGGTGCAAAGGGTGGGCAACAACTAGTTGAATGGAGCTAAATCAGCTGGGGAGAAAAAAAAACTTCATAATTGATTCATTAAAAAAAAAAAAAAAAAAACTGTAGTTCACCGTTTTTAAAAAATTAATTTAACAGTGAGTGTTTAATATGGACTCTTTATGCTTTTGAATCTATAAGGAAGATATCTTGATCTTGGGAAGGACCTGCTCTGCCCCTTGAGAAAAAAAGGACAGCGAGATAATGAATATTGAATGAGCAGATCTACTTCAAGCAATCATCCCCATTGACCAAATCCCATCGGCACACATATCATCTGTGTGGTTATGCCGAGTTAATTAAGATCTAGTGTCTGGAATTAATCGAGTCACACCATTGCAAATTTCTTCAATCACTGGACCTGCACCAGCTTATCTGCTCATATACTGCAGTGAGAATGAGGAAAATACCAATAACAATAATAATGATTTTTTAAAGATTTTATACATGCCTGCAGTATATCCCTATGAGTCAGGGAAGTGTGGCAGTGTTGTAGCTGGAAAATGTCTTGTCGCTACTCTAGGTAAATATAAACAACCCATGAGGAATACCAAGTTGAGATAGTAAAGACTGTTATGTACTTTAGCGTTGCTTTTTATGTGAGTGGAATATCGTGTTTGCTTTTATCAGGGGAAATACTGTACCCTCTCAGGCTTCTTGGACTTTCACAGATAAGAAAAATGAGTGAGATTTAACCTCATTTTTCTTCTCAATGCCAACATTTTCCTTTCCATTGCCAGTTGTAATTGTGCCCTCCAGACTTTTATACAGTGAGCGCAGGAACTGGTCGGCCAAAGAAAACAACGCTGGCTGAGTCGAAATGCCCCAGCGCACCGTTTACCAGCGCTGTTGTGAAATATGCAGGAAAAGCAATCACCTTTATTGAGTTAAGTTAATTAAATATGGTAATGGGTTAAAAAGAAGGAATTTGATTTCAGCTCTCCAAGCAAGTCTGGCAACTTCTGCTTAATGGCTTAATCTACTTAATTGTTGGTGTAAGTGATCGGGATACGACGATTTATCATGTGTCGAGATGTTTCTTTGAGAGGACAAATATCAAGGGACGCCAGGGAGTGTAAAATAACTCCACACAGTCCTTCCGCTCTTCATCTTTAGTTGGAAAAGAGTTTATTACTTTGTTGTTTGACAGGGAGAGGAGAGTGGAAGAGAGAGAGAGAGAGAGAGGGAGAGAGATTAATCACAAGAGATGAATCATGTCAGCATGTCTGTTGCCTGTGGTAATGTCCCAGCACTGTGTATGTCTCTGTGTGTGATAGGCATGGCTGGGTCTCTAGACAGTACCATGATCCCCTCACTACATTTAGGGGGAAACAGCTAATTACTGAAAGAGGATGTACAATGTTATTTGGGTCTGCATGTGTGCATGTTTTCTCCCTTCATTCACCGACAGAAAGTATTTTTTGCAACCAAACAAGACAGGGCCAGGGAAATATCAGAATTATCTTTTTTTTCAGTTCAGTAAATTTCAGTTGTAAATTAAATTAGTCCATGAGCTTGCCGCAGTTACCTTGAGGCGGGCTCTAAAATAAAAGGTCTAATTTGAACAGCTCAAAACGCCGTAGCTCTCGCATTGTGAATCTTATAATACAGTTATGGAAATTAATTGAATTGCACATAGGGCTTAAGTTACTAACTGGAGCATATACAGCTGAAGGTTCTGCAAATTTATCAAATTCTCCAAAGTCAGAAGTCCATCACAATGAATTTTACACCTTCTTCAACTTTCACCAAAGATTTTCTCTCTTGTTGTAAAGGTGTTACGAGTACCATTTTCAAACTTGAATACAACTTTTATTTGTGAGCTGCCATCTCACAGCAGTGGTGCCATTAGCGCAGCTGTTAATTAAAATCACAAGACACTTCCTATAAACCCTAAAGCATTGCTAAGAGGTTGTCGCTACTTGTCCCTCCTCTCCTCCATGGTATCACTCCATTTGCTCTGAAGAGCAAGAAGAATGATAACAGCTGATCAGCCCCTGATAAAAGTTAACATGCAGTCTGACAAGGTACTGAAAGCTAATGTGAAATGGAAACCATGCATGGAAAAGGAATAAATTGTGGTCTACTTGCAAAGAGAAAACAGTGGCCCTCTTATTGTTTTGTGCCATAATGCAATATCCTTTTTGCAATCTGTCAGCTTTCCTGACAGAATCTG
>OMLF01019184.1:2088-17917 GCA_900302615.1 Holocentrus rufus
ACACACACACACACACACACACACACACACACACAGCCACCCACTCCCCTTCCATCTCACTCCAGCCTGCCAGTGTATCCTAGCAACCTAACTTTACTAGTAGTAGTAACATCAGTGTGGCATCTCCCCTCAGTACAAATGAATATTCTGCATGCTGCATTGAAATACTTGTGTGTAAATGTTGGAGGGCAGTGTGTGGTGTGTGTTCAAACCAAAGTATAGCCAAGTGGTCCAACACACGAGGAGATATTTCTTTGCTTTGTTGTGGATTATCGCTGTCTTCTGACACTAAAGTGGCTCATACTATATTCAGTCAAGTAAACATCGCCGGCCCCCCTGAATGATGCAGGTGCCCCTCGGACCAATCAGGAACAAGATGCATCATCCCTCCAAGCTTCGTCAAAATTGTTACAAAGTTTGGCATTTTGACCTTTTTTGTAACAGGGCAAAGTTCCAAAATGCAAATGCACCGTCAAGCAACACCCGACCCCCCCTTCCTTCCACACACACACACACACACACACACAGAGGCAAATCAGCGCGACGTGTTAAATGCTGGAAGGCAGTGTAAAGACGCAGCATCCTCCCAGTTTTGGTTGGAGGGATGGAGGGGTGGATGCGTCGGGTTTTTGGCTGCAGCAGCCATGTTACCATGGCATCTGACTGTGCACGCTTGCTAATCATTGATGCTGTGTTCACGCCGCGGCCTAAAATAAACCTGCACCAGCTGGCATTGCGGAATGTCAGTCACCTGCGATGACAGATGACCTTCTCGCTGCCATGATGATTTAGCAAAACAAAAAAAAAATCTGTTTGAGCATTCTCTTCACCCCGACACCATAAAATAAACATAAAGTCATCTAAAATCTCGATCATCATCTCAATGTGACGAGTAGGAATTGCAACAGTATCAACAGAACTTACCTCCGTTGATACAAATCCTACTTACTGAGAGGCTGTTCAATTTAAATATTTCATTGGATTTCATTTCAAAGTTGATTACATTTTGCATAAGTCAGTAAATACAGTTCCTACAGTGGATGATTAGGAAGCCAAGCAGGGAATTAAAATAGCCCACCTGCACCAACATGCAGCAGAACACCATTAAGTTAGAGTGAAGTTCACATTTACAACTTTATCTTATAAAGGTACTACTGTGCACTTTGTAAAAACTTTAGAATAAATAAATGGTGGATGTGTGAGTGTAGCCTAACTGAGGAACTCAGGAGAACTCATTTTTTCTGAGTTTTCTGAAAATGTAATAAACTGATTTGAAATGCAGTGTGCCAGAGAATGAATTCAAGTTTAGTTTTTATTAGTCCTATATTGGCTTGAAGTACAACAGAGGTAGGTTCCTTGTGCATGGGGTTGCACAGAGTAGATAGATAGATAGATAGATAGATAGATATTTTTCATTTATTGCTAAACTATCGCCCCTATTTTCCTGTACAGTTGCTAGAGTTCAGACTTAGTGGAGAAGTGGAAGGACAAAGCTCAATGCCTACTTGAGAAAATATAGTCATGAGGAGGAGGCATAGTGTACTCTTTTAATTGCACAAAAAAATCATCCATTCATTTGAATAAAGGCACAATGCCGCAGGTTTTCTGCCTTGAGACTGTTGCATCTCTTCCTCTGAACATTGGTTCAAGGTTTGGCAACCGCCACCGTGCTTCAGAGTCCCTGAATCGCTTCTGTCTGTCTGCCCATATTCATGCTCGGCACTGAGGCAGCGAGCTAAGGGCAACATTTTAGACTTCCTTTTAGATTTAGATTTGCATTAGATACGTTTTAAAGGGATTTATGCTGCTGAACACAGATGGAAGGATACATGTGTACAGCGGTTATAGTTCCTACCATCTAACTTCTCCTAAAATGTCTCTCGACGTATTCAGTTCAACGAATTCAAGACGTGTATTTCAAATACATGATTCATTGTGTAAATAAGACAGCTTGGGATTTGCTGTAAGGTTTATTTCTTCACTTTGACTTTGGCTAAGCTAGGCTTTATGACTCCTGTAGACTTCAAGTCTTTATGATAAGCTAACATGAAATGCTACCCATGGGAACCGAGCCAGTGGACGTACAGAGGTGAAAATGGTATTGAACATCTTGTCTCAGTCTGGGTAAGTCGGAAAAAAGATATTTTGCCCAAAACATTGGAGTATTCCTTTAAGCTGGCTTCACTGTGGAAGTAACACTGAGGGTAAATAGTTAAGTAAGTAAGTAAGTTAAGTCAAAGCAGCAATAACATAATGGAAACTAGAACGCACTCAGAGAGCATATCTATGCCTGTACAATTCAGTTGCCAAGATATGCTAGTTTCACATGTTTATTTGTCAAAGGTTAATCTCACCCACTGTCACACCTCTCTTTGGCCAACTGGTGTGAAAAGTAAATCAGTTCTTCCTTACCCTATGACTGTTTCCACCAAGTTTCATGCAAATCCTTTCATAACTTTTAGAGATAAACTGCAAGACGACAAAGAAACGGAATGGGGTGATAACATAACCCCTGTTCAACTCGAGCTAAAGATTTGTCATTAAAACTACAAGGCTTGCAATCAGACTTTTACTCAAGTACTTGCAGTAAAATGTAATTCAAAAGTGAAAGCAGTCGTTCTGAAAAATGGTCCATGATGCGTTAAACTGAAAGCAATATTTTAACGCTCCATATGTTGCATAGTTTACACTCTGACAATGCATCAGATTTTGTTTTGCATGGAAAAGCTTATGCTGCAAAGTGACTTGTAACAACACCTGTCACATAAATATAGAGAAGTAAGAAGTACAAGATTTCCCTCAGAAATTGTAGTGCAGGAAAAAAAACTATGGAGTAAAATATGAAGTTAAACAAAAAAAAATCCAACTAAATGGAAATACTCAACTGGCTGTACCTCAAAACTGTACTGAAAGCTGGGTATTAGCTTTGTAAATGAAAAAGTTCTTCCATAATGTAATTTCTGGAGGTTGGGGCAGGGAATGAAAGGTCAGTAGATGGATGCAGGACAAGTCAGAGGCCCGGGCTCAAACGTGTGACGTGGCAGGCACATGGCACGCCGAGCTACAGGACGGCAGACAGAAACACCGGGAGGAGAAAAAGATTCCACCATCGTCCTTTGATGAGAGAAGAAAAGATGCTGTGCCGAGGAAGGACGCTGGATGTGAATTATTGAACAACGTCCGACAGCGGTACATCTACCTATTCACATCACAAAGGAGACGGAGGAAAGACTACACACTCGTGCATGAGGGCCTTTGTAAAAACGCACACACACACACACACACTTGAATGTGCCTAGACACATTGCTTCTTCAGCTCAGGCTCTTTCATGCACATGTTCTCACAGCAGTCACACATTTCCTCAGTACATACAGTGCGTACTAGAGCTCAGCTATCATCACAAAGAATAACTCTCTTCCTGTCTTTCTCCCTCTCAAACCATAGAATTCATACAAGAACCAGAAGCAGCAATCTTACCACTGAGCTCATTGGCAGGGAGCAACCTGGTGCCAAAGAAGGCATTTCTGGTATGAACTGGGCCAACCGAGTCGTGTCCATAGACCCCGGATTTTGTCTTATATGCAGTTAAAATAACAGTGGCAATAATGTCGCAGACCCATGCCTGTAAAAAGGAATATGACCAATGTGAACCGTCCATTTCCATGATTTTTTTTTTTTTTTTGAACCCAAGCCTGACAGTTTGCAGTCAGATCTGTTGCCAGCAACTGCCTGTAGTCTATGTGGCGTCTTCTGTACTGCCAGTCCCTGTAGGGTCATGTTGAATTGGCAGCAGAGGCTGCCATTGTGCCAACTTGCACACAAGGCGGAGGGAAAGAAGAGAACATCACAGCAACCTTAAAACAACTACATGAAAAGAGAGAGTACCACATGCACTAAAACTCATTGCAGATGATAGACTGTGCACTGTACCTCAAGATTAGTATAATTTAAGATTACATCATCTCCATGCAGGAAATGGCTCCTCGTGGGAAATTCACTAGAAACAAATGTCAGCATTTTTAAACAACAAAATAAAGAAGATCACACTCCATAAATGTATTGATTTGTATTGGAATCTGATAGGTATTTAAAACTTAGCGGCCAAGGCAAGTTTTTAGGCTGGAATCACATTGAACTGTCCTAACACAAACCCGATGAAGTCAAAATTGGTCATCGTGATGCATGTTCTATGAGTATGTCCAGCACTGGCAGAAACGGTTCATTTGGCTTTGAGCAACCAAAGAGGTAAGAAGTCCGGTCAGAGAGTTCCTGGTGCAGCACTAGTCAGTTAGAATTCAGTAGGATCAGGGCTGTAGTGGTAAATATAAGGTAAACCCTAGTTTATTTATCTCAGCTACCCTATCACAGTATTACTTTTTGTGTGTTAGGCTAATTGGTCTTAACAAAATGAAAAATCTCAAGCCAAACATAATCTATCATGGACTCTTTATAGAAGCGTTTTGTTCATACCGGAGCAATACAAGTGGAGAATTATGGTATGAGGACTTTACACATTTCCCAGAGAGGTAATTCATTTAGGTCAAGCTAAAACCTTCAGTACTGTTCTTCAGTGGTTTCTTTGACAGTCCATTACGCATAAGCTAACCCTACAACTAGCTAATATAAAGTTTTCTTACACAGTTACTGGTCAAAACTGCTAGAAGAGAGATCCAACAGTGCGGATTGGGATAACTTTTGCTGCTCAGGACAGGTCACCCCCTCTAGTTCTTAAGCTTGCATGGTTTTGATGTCTCATACCACTGCTATGTCCTTCAGTTCTCATGTTAATACATCGCAAAACATGCAACTCACTGAAATTCCCAAAGCATAAAGGACTCTTTAAGGCCATGGCACACAAGTGTCATGTTGGCTGTTGAGTCAGCATGAGTATGCAACGGAGCAACTTGGCCAGCTGTTGCAATGATGCGGGCAGAGAGGTGCAGTCAAAGTTTAATTGCAGTCATCAGACTACAGGGGTGGGAAGTCACTAGAGTGGAAAGTTGAGACTTTTCAAAAATGTTTTAATCTAAAAGCCTTTTCCTCAAAGTATAATTTGAAATCCCTGTGACCCTGTCTGATCCCTTCTATCCAAGGTAAAGAAAGGTAAAGGGCCCTTTTCTTCATTTTCTCCCTTCCTTCTTTACCTTGCATTTCCCCATCAAAGGACAAATAACCATCTACTGTCTGGCAACTCATTACAAGTGTAATGTCACCAGTCATGGGACTGAGGATCATTTTACACTTGCTGTACGTCACTCTAGATAAGAACATCAGCGAAACTTTCTGCTAAATGTTACCCATGTGTCATCACCTAAAGGGTTTTCATACTTTTTCAGACAGGGACCAAAGAAATGAGGAATTTAGTCTCTCACCTTGGGACCTATTCTCATTTGCTATAAAACATATTGGGGCCCACCAGCAAAAGGTTCACAGCCCATTTTAGGATTCTGACACATTCCAGGACCCAAGGGCCTTCATACATGGGCCACTTTATGAGGTAGCGATGATGGGCTGTATGGCCAGCAGCTGGGAGAGGAACTAGTGAAGAGGACGAAATTAATGTGTATTACTCATTCAGTAAGGACTTCAATAAGGAAGAAAATTTTAAGGCATTTAACTGCAATTTGCATGTTTTGCTTATTGAATTGAAGGTGCACTATGCAAAATTGAGGGTTCATTCAAGTAAGCATCATGTAGACTCAACTGACAAAAAACGTGAAATGAGCACAAAATTGATCAGCTTGTCAGCTGTGTCAGCTGAATCTAAAAGGTCCTCACTTAAATGCAATTTTACATAGTGTACCAATTGAAGGTTTTCATGGTCATTATGTGTTTAGTGAGTCCCATGAAATGACCCGTTAAAGCCTCTTTTATGTGATTTCAGTACATTAGTGTCAAGGAAAAGTATTTTAAATCAAAAATATGTTTTAAATAAATAATCTCTTCCACTGTGAAGACAGTGTTCCTGCACCACAAAGCCACACTGGAAAAAAAATCCTGCTGGTTAATAGATGTGGCCTCATAACTTCTTTCTTACTTTTTACCCTGGTTGATCTGTAGAACACTTTGTTCCAAGGTTATTTCAATCAGGAGATACAAAGTGGATGAAGATAAAGATAATTCTTTGTTGATAACAAAGATGAGTGATGAAGATGAAAGTCTTGACTGTGGCAGTTGTCAACAATGAGATTTTCAAGGGGGGAAGCAGGGCTGAGCAGCAGCATGGTGGTGATGGGGGCTGATGATGTGGCACACTGAAACATCTGTGAAGACCTGGAGGTGATGGAGAGAGGGAGGGGCGTGCAACAGCAGCCCGCACACAACTGAAAGCACAGGAGGAAAGCATTTTTAAAACATATAGCAGTAAGATGATAGGATAACAATGGAAGTGTGTCACTATGCTATTCGATAGACTTCAGTAGCTGATTTAGCACCATGACAGCCCCGGTCATGACAGTGGCAAATTTTGAATGAGAATGTGCGATACACAGGATAACATTACCCATTCATTTTTGTGTAGTTCCACTGCAATGCACTATTCTGCACATGACTGGCATCTCCTCATTTAACAAAATTGTTTTTGCTTCAGACTTTTATGTGCAAATGTCCGGGGTATTTAAACTGGGTTTGGGCTGCATTCTTCAGTTTACAGTTGACTGCGCTGTGATCAATAAAGCAACCGAAAGCAAGTCAATTCATACAGTATCTTTTCCTGTAATTATTTCAGGCAGGGGCGTTCCACAAATTTCTGGTCCCCATGGGGCCCCCCACCCACCACACTTTTTTTTCTTATCTTCAAAAAGTCACATGTGGCCATATTCATTAAAGCTGGAAAGTTTCATGAAATTATGTAGCTAATTTGTACAGCAACTTATCAATCTAATGAACTGCTTTCATGACTAATTGCGTACTGCTGGTTTATGCAGAAATAATTCTATATGATTTTGGCAAAATTATTACATGTTTTCATCACACTTCCGCAGCTATGAATAAATCATGTACTCTGAAAAAAATTGGTTTCCCCTAGGTTGTGTACTCAACCTTTCAAAAACCTCACCCAGTCTGAATCAATCAATCTCAGGAACACTAGCATGTATATAGCAACCAATCATGGCTGCTCTCTTCATGCAGGGCTCCTCCCTACCTGCCAGTCATCGCATGTGGAGGTCTGAGAGCATCAATTGATGAAATGAGATTAGAATTAGAGATTAGACTAGAAGAAGATCTTTTTTTGTTATTGTTGTGTGGTCTTAGGGCCCATTCTTACTTTATGGACCAGCAAGTCAGTTTGTAATCTGATTTATTTTTCCAAATATCCATACTAAATTGGTCTACTTTAAAATAAAACTGAAAACTGTTGTCCAAAATAAGCATTTCAGTTTCAGGTCTTAGTAGAGCCCCTCCACCTTTGGGTCCTGGGTACTCAGTCCCCCTGTATGTCTGCTGTATGCTAAAGATAGTCTAACTGATTGAACTTATGCTACAAGCACTTTTTCTTAATCATTTTAATCTTACTTGAATTTGAGGTCTTTTGGGGGGAAATGCTGTTAGCATCAAAATGTGACAGTGATTGTTAAGAACATTACAGCACAGCAAGCTAATACACAGACAGCTTCAAAGGACACCTTGACATTTTTAGATTTTGTCTTTTTTTTTTTTGTTTTTTTTTGTTTTTTTTTTTGTTTTTTTTTCACCATGTACCTGTGGAACAGTGACTAAAAACTAACTGTACTGGGAAAAAAGGCCTTTTTTTCTTTTTTTTAACGTGGTTAGCATTCTCTGTGACAAGTGTCTGGTGAAGACAAAGAACAGACTTAAATTCAAAATGCCAAGGTAGCCCTTTGAGTGCTGTCCCAGTTTTAAAGTATCTCTAAGGAGATGATGTGTTCAGAGAGAAAGGCCCAGGCTCAGGCATTACCGAATCACATGATATGAGTGGCTTTCAAAAACGACACCTTCTATCTGGATGATTCCTTGTATCATTTCCTTTGGCCTCAAGGGATCCTCTTCAAAATAGACTTTTCCGGCTTTAAGCTTTTCTCTTTAAAATTTCATTTTTGTAATAGGTTCCGGTGCTGTGGTAGTTCATCCCAAAATGAAAATTCAAATGCAAAACACTTGGATCCTGCTGTAAGACTGTTTGGAGAAATGTGATGCAGGTTTTACGATTTATTTTGGATCCCATCAACTCAATAGTTTACAGAAAGTTGAGAAAGAATCATAGGGGTGACTCGCTGTGCATTTGTGAAAATTTCAGAGTTTCAGACTGTCAGAATATAAAGGAATACTCCAACGTTTTGGGCAAACTACCCTTTTTCCAACTTACCCAGACTGAGACAGGACTGGTTTGGTTCGGACGGGTAGCATTTCATGTTAGCTTGGGTAAAGACTCATGTATTTGATACACATCTTGGAAAGGTTTTTAAAAATTAGCCGTATTAGGAGAAGTTAGGTGGTAGGAACTATAACCGCTGAACATAGATGGAAGGATGCATGTGTTCAGTGGTTATAGTTCCTACTAAAATTACTTGCATCAAAAAAATAAATAAATAAATAAAATTAAATTACCCAAACTATCAGATCATGACAGCCAAATGCTCTGAAATTTGTGAAGCTTGTCCTAAAACACATTTGTAATCATTGGCTTTTCACTGAGTCTTCTTTCATGCTTGTGTGCTTGTATCCTCAGCCAAATTCACTAAAATTTTTAAAGAAATACTTTAAACCTGCACTGGCTCTGTTCCTATGGGTAGCATTTCTTGTTAGCTTAGCATTAGCAAGACTTGAAGTCTACAGGAGTCATTAGCCAACCTATCAAAGTGAAAAAATAAATCTTACAGCAACTCTGAAACTGTCTTATTTATACAATGTATTATGTGTATTTGAAATAGACGTCTTGGGGGAAAAAAAGGAAGTTTGATGGTAGGAACCATAACCGCTAAACATATGTGTTCAGCAGTTAGACTGTAGTTCCTACCATTTAACTTCTCCTAAAACAAATTATATATAGATGTATAATTCAAATACTCATGATACATAGTGCAAATAACACACCTTCAGAGTTGCAGTAAGGTACTTTTTCACTTTGGCAGAGCTACAGTAGGCTAATGACTCCTGTAGACTTCAAGTCTTTATGCTAAACTAACACAAAATACTAACCATAGGAACCAAACCAGTGGATGTACAGAGGTGAAAATGGTATCAAACATCTTGTCTCAGTCTGGGTAAGCCCAAAAAAGGGTATTTTGCCCAAAATGTTGGAGTCTTCTTTTAAGCTGGCTTCACTGTAGAAATAAAAACAGAGCGTGAATGGTTAAATTTATTACAGTGGCATAACATCAGATTTTTCACTGTTGAAGACAATACAGTTACAGTTAACATAAAATACATAAATTAAAGGAATAGGGGGAAAAGCATGCTTCGTTTGTTGATAGCCTTCTGTTCCCTGCAGACATGGCAGCTTTGCTCAGCATTACCCAGAAAAAGGTGAACTTTTTGCATCTAAAATGATTATTTGGGAAGATGTAGGGCGTCTGAGCACCTTAATCTTTTGCAAAACAGCTATCAAACATCAACACTGGATTCACACAAAAACACCTGCACTCACATGTATTATTAAGTAGTGATCCCGCTGTGAATCCAAATGCCAGATGTAAAGTAGGTGGAGAATTTAGAAAGGAATTTCATTCCTTGAAAAAAAAAAAAAGAAAAAAAAGAAAAGAAAAAGGACAGACTTACCCACAGGAGAAGTACCAAGTAGCCCCCCTCCCCTTTCCCTCATAGAATCCATTCTCATGAGGCTTTATTTTAGTCCTTGACATTTTTGTCTTCATTCCCCAGCAGTCCCAGTCCCTGCATATTCTTGATAAGAATTCCAATAAACATTTATTTTATTTTGAAAACACATCTGTCTTGTTCAGTAACAAGCCTGTGTGCCTTGTCATTCTGGTAGCAAAGGTATTGTAGTTCCTGGGGTGAAATTCCCCAGGTAACACTGATGGCCCCTATTCCTCATTTCCCCCTCCTCTCACATCGCCCTGCCATACACACAATAAAAAGTGACACCTGCCTGAGGATTTACATTTATATAACAAAAAAAAAGTTTGAACCCTTTAACATTCCTTCCCCCTCAGTTTTGAAATGGCTATGCATGATCAAACGCATAAATGACTCTTGAAATCTGAAATAGCGTTTTTGCTCCTCCTAGGAACATTTATGCATTAACTCATACTAGTGCACTTTCTGTTTTGATAATCTGTTGAATAAAAGATTACAAAGTAAGTAGCTATGAGCCTTGATGGGTAGCTAAAGTCTTCTCAATCCATATTATTGGACCTCTCTTTAAAGAAATTACTGAAGAGTACTGTTTAAAAAAGAAGGGAAAAAAAAGAGCTCAGTTTGCAGTTGCACTTGTTTCAGGAATTTTACCTCAGACAAATGTCAGCATTTTGAATCAAAGTAAAATAAGACAGATGATACTCGGATTAAGAAAATGAAACAAGTTGATTTGTATTGGAAACTACTGGTAGGTATTTTGAACTTAGTAGGCTGATCCCCTGGACTGGAATCATATTATACATCACCTCACTTGTTTCACGAAAGTTTTTATTTCATTATTATTATTTTTTTTGGTTGGTGACCAGGTTATGATGTCATAATTGGTGATTATGAGTTCCTGATACAGCACTGACACTGTATCCATATGATCAGGGTTGTACTGGTAAATAAAAAGGTGAGTATGCTAAACATAATCTGTTATGTACTATTTATAGGGAAATTTTGTTTATGCCTCAATAACAAACATGACTCAAGTAGAATTATCTTCTGTAAGAAATAATCCAGGATCCAGGATCTTCTATCAAAAAATAACAGCCTCCATGTAAATTAGCCTATGACAGGCAGACAGCTAGCCCTCACCTGTTGACTGGATTGTAGAGAGGTTGCTCCACTTTCCCTGTGTGTGGTGTTTGGAAGCCCAGTAATTTAATATTGGACTAAATGAGGAGCAATTACACTCTTGAAAGATAACTGATCTAGATGGTGGTAACATGGTTGATCATGACGGCCTAAACGGTCGTAAGACTTTTTCTGGTACATTTTGATGTGGAAAAAAATCTAAATTGAGCAGTCTATCTTAAAATCCAACCCATTGTTTGACTGCATGTCTGCTAAGTCTGCTATGATTGGTTCTCCTGTATATGTAGCCTGCAGCCGTGTATGCTTGACACAGTAATCTTACAGCTCTTGTAAACAAAGCTATTCTGTTAGAACTTCCTGTAAATTCATCTTGGTGAGCCGGAAACTTAACTAAGCCAGAAGGTAGCCATAGCACAATATTCTTAACAGTGATACTGCTCCTGTTCACATATACACTGTATGTTGTAACACTGATGTACTTTCTCCTTACTGTATAGGTGTGGTCTTGTTATGCTAGTATCATGTGAGCCACTGTGTACATATATAGTATGAATATGGTATTTTTGCTGACATGCCTTTGCACTGGTGTTGCCAAGCCAAATCCTTTACATTCATTGCAATTGGTGAATCAAGTGCTCCTGGTTTTTCCCCTCAGATATTACGCCAACTTATTGTCCCGTATCCACCGTTCCCCTTGTTAAACTTGAACAAATCATCCTCTGCATATGGAGCCACACTATCACAGGACAAGCATGGACGAGCAGGCTGACTATGTGGAACTGATCCTGACCTTTGGATTAGAGAGAGCACACAGAGTACTGGCATTTTCATACAACAGGGAAGAAATGCAGTAAGCCTATATGCTAAAAACAAAAGTAAATCCCCATAGCGTTGTCCTGGTAAACCTCTCTCAGTCAACTTGTGAACAATGGACAATGTCTAATTGGTGTTCCTGTATTTTTGGCATTTTAAAACTTAGGCTTTTATAGAAGAGAACTAAGCCCATTTTCTTAACAATAGGCAGTGTTTCTACAGCAGACTACATATTGATTCTAACCAAGTTTTGATGATGTAGTGTAGTTACTCTACATCATCAGCATGAGCACAGTATGAAAATGCAGTATGCTCAAGAATGTCAACATGCATAGTCAAATCAGTAAGTATTTTGACAGTGTCCCACAATGCAGTGTCTAGTAGAAAAGGAGGAGTAGCTACTCACAAAATAACAGAGCAACTCTAGTCAGTGGGAGTGTTTCTGCATCTCAGGGGGCAACAGTAACAAGACAAGCTCATGAAAGCCAAAAATAAACTGAAATATCTGATGGGATACATGTTTTTTGTATTTGCTCGTTAGATGTTTTCCAAATTTCATGTTGATGTGACAGAAGACATCTTGACTTAGGTCACATGACTATCAGTGGATGTGTTGTGTCATTTCCAGTTATTAAAAAACAGTGTAGCATGTTGAATTTGTATTACAGCTTAGCTCTGGTTTTACCGGATGCTGATGTACTAAACATGGGTGAGGTCAAATATGTCAGTTAAATTTTCCTAGGTTCATTGCCATCTGTTCATTATCTGATGTAATTACAGTTTATGTTGCTGAGGTCACACTTTATTTTCCTAGTTTATGGTGACACCTCATTTTGTGATGCACACATAATGCTCAGTTTCATGATACATTTTTAGTGAAAACTTATTTCAGGTGAAAACTTTTTTCAGATAGCAACTTCCAAGACATCCACGATTTTAAACACATACAGTGCATTCAGAAAGTGTTCAGACCCCCTACTCATATACCCCATAATGACAAAATGAAAACAGAATTTTACAATTTTTTGTAAATGTATTAAAAACAATTGTAAATGTATTTATTAAAAAGAAAAAAACTGAAATATCACATTGACATAAGTATTCAGACCCTTTACTCAGGAGTTAGTTGAAACACCTTTGGCAGCACCTGGATTGGGGGATTTTCTGCAATTTTTCTTTGCAAATCCTCTCAAGCTCGGTCAGGTTGGATGGGGACCTTCGGTGGACGGACATTTTCAGGTCTCCAGAGATGTTCGATAGGGTTCAGGTCAGGGCTCTGGCTGGGCCACTCTTGGACGGACATTCAGAGTTGTCCCTAAGCCACTCCTGTGTTGTCTTGGTTGTGTGCTTAGGGTCATTGTCATGTTGGTGAAGGTGAACCTTTGGCCCAGTCTGAGGTCCTGAACGCTGTGGAACAGGTTTTCATTGAGGATATCTCAGTCTCCCAGTCCCTGCTGAAAAACGTCCCCACAGCATGATGCTGTCACCACCATGCTTCACTGTTGGGATGGTATCGGGCAGGTGATGAGCAATCGGGTTCTTGGTCACCTCTCATTCTAAGGCCCTTCTCCCCCGATTGCTCAGTTTGGCCAGGCAACCAGCTCTTGGAAGAGTCCTGGTTGTGCCAAACTTCTTCTATTTGAGAATTATGGAGGCCACTGTGGTCTTGGGAACCTTCAGTGTGGCCTTCCCCAGATCTGTGCCTTGCAACAATCCTGTCTCTGAGCTCTGCAGGCAGTTCATTTGACCCCATGCTCTGATATACACCGGGCGTTTCTCAATACCAAGTTCGCCAAGTTCATCATGACAGGGTATGAAGCATCTTGTCTCTCATTGGCCCAAAGGGTGCCTGCATCATTTGTGACAGACAGCATGCTTACTTGTTACATAGTGCACTTATGAAGTACAGTAAAATGAACCATTACCATGTTGTCATTGTTATGTCATACAGGAATGTTGCATCTCAAAAGATTCAAGTTCACAAACTTTGCAATAACACAGTCGTTTACCCACTAATGTTCCTGAATATTTGACATTTTACAATTCATTATCAATATTAAGCATTGTGCCAAAATCATGAAACACACAGCTGAAGACATGGCCAGATTTCAGTCACAGGGAAAAGGTGAAGTTGGACATGGAATATTGTGCAGTAGACAGACAATGCGCTTTTAAGTTGCAGACATCCAAAATTCATAAAATACATATACTGTAGGAGCTGATTTGATATTCATGTCTCACACTGTATCATTAGGACATTATTGCCTCAACTGTAGTGATTAGGCGTAATCAGTCCAGCACACAGCTCAGCTGTGTTTGGTTTGTTCTGAGAAAAATATCCTGAAATATCCACAAGGTGATCTCTGATGTGATGGCAGCGGATGTTGCGGATGATGAAGAGCACCCCTGCTGTTTCACTCAGTCAGTGTGTGAGTTTTAAACTTTCTCATCCAAACAAGACATGTATTATTTATTTATTTATTTACCTATATATCCATCTATGTAAGGACTCATCAGAAGTCAGACCGCAGCCCATCAGGAGTCCCACCTCTTACCTGAATAAACCAGGCTTCTCACAGGACTCATAATTGGAAGCATTCTCTTCCTGCCATTCTCTTCATATTTGAACAAATTGCTCACTGAATATACCTAGATCACTCCTAGCAACAGAGGAGGTCTTCTGGGACTCTGACACCCACTCAGTCTGGCTCATTTAAGCACTTCACTTACACAAGTGAACTTCTGAGCCTGGTTCACAGGCATGGATTCAGCCTCGTCCGAACACAGTGATGGACGGACAGACGGCTGCTGCTGGAACAGAGTCTATGTGGATTACCCAGTATAGGCTGTAGGAAATAAAACCATCAGGACAAAACACTGTAGATGATAAGAACTGATGATGGCTTATGTTTGATCAACAATTCCAACACAAGTTACCTCACTACTGTTGCTTTGATCGCGTATGATATAACTGTTGCCTCGAACTGCTTGATTACATTTACGGCCTGTGACTCACTTTTTTAGTAGTGTGAGCAACAGTGAACACTGACCCAAAAACCGCCTAATGCTTTAAAATTCTGCTGATGGAATGGCTCATTTCTCTCTAAATTCCCAGTTAAAGTTATTTTAGCTTAGGACTGGAATTAATACTCATCCCTGAAATTGAGCTACTCACAGCCACACCAAAATACAAATTCTCAGTTGTTTATATATTCATGTGTATGTGTGAGTCCATCATCTGTGCCTGTCTTTGCCTACATGTTTTCATGTGCAGGGCTGTATTTATAGACTATGGTAGATGATGAAGTGTGATGATTTGCTGCCACCTAGTGGCTGATTCAGATTCATCAGAAGCAGGCTGGTGTACTTAAGTGGAGGACAATAGCAGGTATAATTAGAAATAAAATAATGAATCAAAATTTTAAAAATATATGGGGTAATAAGTCAAAAACTTAGATGATAAATAAAACTTAACAATTGGTAAAGCAAATGGGTTAAATAACATGGAATCCATTTTCCAAAAATGCATTTTAAATTGTATTATTTATTTATTTCCCTATGATTTAATTCAATATGTATTTGCACTTCACCTATGCTAGTTATTATTTTCACACTTTCCCAGAGTCAGACAAACTAATAGATGCCTCTGAAGTCAGTTTTTATATTGTCAGTATTTGCTTGCAGTTTGAAGTATTATAAAACAGCAGTATCAGGCTATCGTAGTTAAACTGTTTCATTTCTGTGTGAATGTCTCTGTGGGTGGGAGCGCCTTTTTCTGAGCTTTGTCTGAGGGGAAGGAGGCCCACAGGCTTAGACTTTGAAAACTCCTGTCCTACATAGTGGTAGTTAAACCTGTTAAGGGATAATTCGGGTTGTTTTCAGCGTGGGCCTCAGTTTCTCAGTTTGTTGCCATCGTGATGACAGATTGTGTTCAAAATTTTGTCACTTCATTTGAGAGCTTCAAGCAGCAACTCCTTCAGTTTGCAGGCAGTGCTGTTCTCCAATATACACTCAAGAAAGTGAGTGGTCACCACAGACAAAAACACTTTCTGTGTGTGTGTGTGTGTGTGTGTGTGTGTGTGTGTGTGTGTGTGTCTG
>OMLF01019187.1:0-10680 GCA_900302615.1 Holocentrus rufus
GCCGTAGCTGACTAACATGGCCCCGCTCCAGACAGCTGGGTGACCCCTCCTTAGTAGCTGGCTGGCTGCTCCGATTCTTTGCATGATCCACATGTGAAGATGAGCTAGGGTGGGAATTTTTGCTGCATGATGCGTGTAGATTTTGGGAATGGCTGATTTGTGTATTCGTGCATGTGTGTGTGTGTGTGAGAGAGAACACCAAATGTCAAGGGGCAGCTGGGGTTGCAAGTCAGCACTTGTTTGTGTGATACAAAGTTGGACAACTCTGCAAAAAATCTACATCTTAGTAAGTCATTTAATCACATATTCAGTCTTAAAATCACGTTTTTCTTAAAACAAGTGAAAAAAATCTGCCCGTCAGATGAGGTAATTCCACTTGTTTCCAATGCAGTTTCACTTGTTTAAGGAATTTTTCTGTCTGTTGCAGCAAAGCAGAATAAGGCAGATCAGCCTGCTATCAGCAAGAAAATGACACTTGAAAGTCTGGAAACAAGTTGATGAGCTTTGGAAACAAGCAACTCTCATCTCCACTGGCAGATTTTTTCACTTGTTTTAAGAGAAATAAAATTTTAAGACTACGAGCGTGAGACTTAATGACCTGTGAAGATGGATATTTTTGCAGTGAATGCCGGATGTCATTATATATTTGAGGAAAATTCTTTACTTAAGGTTCATGGTGAACACTTTTACCCATTTTAAAGTCTTGCAGTCGCCCTACATTTAGTCCCTTCATTTTAGCATGGGCAGTTAGAGAGGCAATTGTGTCCTTATCTCAGCAGTGTCAGTGTGCTCTTCCAATTAATCCACACAGGACCCGAATCTTTTATTATACAGTAATACACTGTTAAGCTGTATTCAAGAAAATTAAGCCGGGAAATCTTAAGTTTGGGAGAATGACATTGGTACAAGATCATCACCTGGCGTCTCCCTTTACCACATCTGAACTGTCCCTTGCTGTTTGCTGCCATATGGGAGATAAATCTGTTCCCGACAAGCCTAATTCCTATCTCAAACAAGTCTCAGAGAAACTTTGATGATCTTAGTGAAATCCTTTGATGTTAGCTCCTGTTGTGCAACTAACGACATCTTCTTTCACCATCCGTCATTTGACAAAAAACATGGAGTAATTTTGAAGCAGTGTAGATGGACAACTTTGCATACTATTGTGACCAACCTTTTTTTAACCATATTTTTCTCCATAGGCCTCTCAGCCATTCACTGTCCCATTATTAAAAAAAAAAAAAACCTGCAGCCCCACTTAGAGATGCAGATGTAGCCACAGGTTCAAGGACTCGCCTGTTGATGAAAAAAGGCAAGAAATAAATTATAAATAGAATCTTATAAGAGCAAAAACTAGATAAATATATGTCGATGTGAGAAAAATAATGTCAGAATGGCCTGTGAGTTAGGTGTTAGTTATCAAAAAACATGATGTAAAGACAGCAGCCCCTCCCCAGCCTTGTTCTCCTCCACTTTGGTGCAACTTGCCCACAAGATGTCTGAATAATCCTGTAAATTTCCATGTCCAGGCATGTGTATGTGTTTGCGTACATGCATGCATACCTATGTGTGTGTGCATGTCGGCATATCTGTGTACCTTTGTACAAACAGTAGTGTGTGTGTGTGTGTGTGTTTCATAGCATCAAAGAGCAGTCTCTCTCCATCTCTCCTGAGAAGAAAACATAAAGGCCCTCTGTGCTCAGTCAACTTTAGGTCATACAGTGCCCTTTATGTGGACCTTGCCCCCCCCCTCGCCCTCCATTCTCTCCCGTCAGCCTGACTGATCACGGGGGAGAGTTGTGTTTACTGGATTACAGAATTCTTTGTGGCTGTAAACGTGGCATTAAGGGCGGCCCCATTTCTTGAATCTTTTTTTTTTGTGATATACTTTATTGATCTTCACAGGGACAAATTCTCTTTCCACCCTGATGTGCAGAGTCACACAGCTACTGCAGCCTGCTGAGGGCTAAGCAGCTTGCTCAAGGGCACTTCAGCAGGTATGGCCAACCAGTTCAAACCGGCCCTGGGGGACAACCACAGTAATCACAAGGCCGCCATGTCGCCATAATGCGACAGATGACATTTAATAGAGAGCCGCTGTTTGGAGGGTCTGATTTTTGAGCTGTTATGAAGGGTCAGTGCCGTTTGTTTTAGTCGGCTGGGGGGAAAAAATCCCTTTTGTGTCACTCCTTTGCTGATAGGAGGCATGCAGTCGGATGTTTCCACCCATATAGTCAACAAGGGGACAAACCAGAGCAGAACAGGAGGGTGCATCTGTACAGTCTTGTTATTTATGAATCAATGACTAGATTCTGCGGGTTACAACCACTATTTACTTGAATGCATGAGGCTTTGCTGTCACTACCTGTCTGCCGACTAGAGATTTTCATGCTTACAGCAATAATAGAGCTGGTTGGAGGCTGCTGGAGGGTCCTCCGGGTACCTGTATCAGTGTGTAATTTCATCTCCAACTCTACAAAGTAATTCTATCACTCTCAACTGAGGGAGAGGCAGACAGCAGGGAAGGGGACATTCTCAGATAAATCCATTTAAAGTGCCTTTTGAATCTAATCTGTGATGAGGCACCTTCTTACAGGACGTTATAGGGTGAAATTGTGTTGGGTGTCTTTGAGTTTACCAAGAATGAAAGAACTAAACAGGCAAGTAAACACAGCCGCGCTGCAGCAGTTCAATCACTCCTACTATCTGAGATTTCTTGTGTTCTTGTGCAGGGTTTACATATGGGAGAGCTCACTGGGACGAATAACAAAGGTCACATAGCGCCCCCGGTGGAGAGTCTGTGTAAGTGTCACCTGTCAGCCACAGAGGAACAATACTGCCCCCCACAGGCAAAAACACCGTCCTGTACCTCTTGTTTTTCATCTTAACAGTCTTTAAATGTAGCTGAGTGTCATTTGCTGTGTGTAATGTATTGGAAACAATTTAAAATCACATTTTAATGATTGAGTACAATGTCTTGATTAAATGGGGCCAATTTAACAAACTAAACACTCAAACGAATCGAAACGAATAGGTGCTATGAAAACAACTTGCTTGAGCGACTTCAGAATAATATTATAATAAACAGTTTGTAAACTATCAACATGAAAGTTAACAGTCTAGTTCAAGATTTTATTTGAACAGCATAGCCTTAAAGCATCAAAAAGAAATTAATGTAATGCTAAATCGGCTTTCAGGGAAGAGTTCATTAGATCCTTTTCCTCCACACGGTAAACAGGGTGATTATTATTATGAGGTGACTAAAATGTTAATATCTCCATCTGTCTGTTAACATACAATTTATTGGGGAAAAATACACAATAGAAAAAAAAGCATAAAATCTCTCAGAACTGGCAGTGTCATGTGTATTTACCTGTCACGACACAACAAAACAACGATAACAGACGATGTTAAACACTTAGTAATGTAAGTGAACATATTTTTATGTCATTTTTCTTTTATCAAAGCTAAATATGGGACCATCTGTAAAATGGGGATGGATATATCCAAAAGATCAGAGAGGCAGATTCATGACTGGGTGTTTTCTGTTTCTAAACCCTGGGAAGTGAATGACTAATGCCCTGCATCCCTCAAGAATAACCACTGAGCTGCCCTTGAGCAAGGCATTAAGCCCCCCAACTGTTCCAGTGCAGCTGTTCAGTGCCCAGAAGACTCTGGTTGTACTGCACAGCTCCCATGTTAATGTCAGTATTGCTGGTAAAGAGCATGCATGCTCAGCAAAATGGCACAACATGGGTGAGAACTGCTGGTACTACTGGGTGTTCAGCAATAACCTTAATTTCCACAACTCTCACTCAGTGTGATTGGTGAGGAAGAGAGACAAGACAGAGTGGGAGTAAGAGACAAAGTGAGATAGAGAGAGACGGGAAATCGGGGGGCCTTCCATAAATTCACACTGTCGTCTGTGAAGGATGAATGAAGGTAATCTGTGAATGTGGGAACTTTTTTATTTCACACTAAACCATCAGCGCCTCTCTGTGGTGAAACAGTCGTACTGCATGGGGCACACGGCCTGCTACTGTCTACATTTGACATTTTATAAAACAGAACATGCTAAAAAGACATTCAGTGTACAAAATCGTTACTCAAACAAAAAACGGCTTATGTCATTGAGTATCAGACAGTAACAGATGATTTGTGTTGTTAGATAAAGCAAACTGTATGTTTCAATACTGTATATAGTTGAGGAAATTGAATTGGTTTTGTTTAAAGCTGGATATACAGAAAAACTAATTTAAGTTTAAAATTGAGATTTTGCCCCGATGAATCAGCACATAGAGCGTGTGCCATGTATTACTTCTGCAACAGTGTGGGTTCCCTTCGTTCTTCCTGTCTATCTCTACTGTCACTGTCGAATAAAGCAGAGATGCCAAAAACAAAAAAAAAATCTTTAAAAAATATTGAGATTTTCTACTTGTATTGAAGTCTTACCTCCAACTTGTTCCTTATTGCATTACAAAGAGACTTCCTTTTAGTGCAACAAGTGGTACACTGCATAGAAATGTAATGAAACTGTGTTGAGGTCACAGAAGGTTCATCTGAAAAACAGTTAGACAGGAAAAAAGGGGCAGATATTGCACCCAGTCCTGTCACATCTTTGGTTTACCTGAGAATTTGAAATACAAGCAAAACTAAATAAAACATTACATAAAACCCCACTGTAACCCATGCTACAGTGCAGCAGTACACAATTTATATAAATTAATACTAAAATATTTATTCCAGAGAACAATACGTTACAGTATATTAGTTTTTCTATTCTTTCTGAAAAAAGTTTCATCCTTTTTGCTTTCTGCAGTAGAAACTGTTTGAAATGGAATTAACCTTCAACATAAACAGTAAACACAACACACAGCTCTCATAATGGAGCCACTGAAATAATTCATATCCAACACTAGAGTTTCATTCAACTTCTCTGACAGAAAAAAACTTGAAATTATAGAAAATACTACAAATAAATACCACGCCCTGTAATATAAGGAAGGCTAACACCAACATCCCACAAATGTTAAAATGTTTTTGTTTGTCTAATGATCAATTTGCTGAAAAAGACTAAAGACTGCTAAAGTATATCAAACTGAACCAAGTGCTAAAATATCCACCAACAGAACTACAACTTCAGAGTTTTTGTGGGAGATGGTGAAATCTTCTGAACCCTCTTTGCTCACGCTTTGGCATGGACCCTTCCCTTCATTTCTTTGACACCTCTCTCTCTCTCTAACAGGCTACATCTGGTTTGGGTCGTATTGTGGACTAGAGTATTGATCCTGCATGGCTCCAGTAGCAGCCCCCATGGCTGCCTGCTGGGCCGCTGCCTGGACATGAGGGTTCTTCCAGGCTCCCGTGGTCCACTCCTCCTGGGCTTTGGACATGCTGCCCCCACTGCCCCGGTAGAAATTATGGATCTAAAGGCAAGAAAATATCACAAGCTCTCATCTACAGTACAAACCTTCATAAACTGTCATATAAACATGTAATCATCCCACTCCTTTGATTGATAATGGCCCATTAGATTATTTGCAATACCCACATTCTAGAGAGAGATGATATGTAACCTCCAGAAAATGATAAAAAATATTCCTTGCACATCTGGACACTACTGTCTGGATGCATGCTGGAGGCCTGTCTTACCTTGGTGAGGGCAATGAAGGACAGCGAGGCCACAGCAGTGAACATGATCGTTGGGATCAGCATGATCAAAGCTATCAAAATGTTATAACTGAAGAAGGAGATGGTAGCCAGCCAACCACTAAAAAAAGCAGAAATGACCATCAACATTATCAAAAATAAACTGTTTTACTGTCATGATTAACTGTAACTGGATGATCTGGTGCTCTTACGATGCCAGTGCAAAACATCTGGATGTTAAATGCCAACAATTGCGTGCACTTAAAGTAATGCGGGATAAAGTTTAAACGTGTTATAGCCCATGCATAAAGATGTCTAATTTTAAAGGGTGACATTTATAAATTTAATGGCAGCTGTCATAATATTAAGCTCTGATCATCAACATGGTCAGGTGACCTTTTGACGATCCACTTAACAGCTTCTCAAAATCCAATAACGTGGTCATCATAAAAGTTATATGAGGGCAGTTTCTGGTGGTCCATCACTGTCATGTTAATGAAAGCAGGGCCTTTTGAACATTTAACCTATACGCTTCATACATAGGTAGGTTGTGTTAGCAGGGTAACTGTGACCTGACATGTCATCTTTTGTTGCATGAGATCTGAAGTCACTGATGGAGACAGATACATCCACTATTTACTTGGGATAGGTGGAAAATTACAAGTTACAACTACTGTGATTAGTGGTGCTTGAGGCGCACTCAAGCACCTGTACGTCTCTGAGCACCATGTCTGTACTTTAGTCTTTTAGTCTACGCTTAGTATTTTAGTGCCTTTTCAGAATTTATTGCTTCTTTAAGTTTCTTTTACTTCAGACATAAAAACAGTGAGGCCTCGCATGTATTTACAGTCAAACAGTCACCCTCCACTTACATAGCTGATACTACAGTTTGGTTGATGGGAGCAACAAAGGAACAGTCTCCAAACTTTGAGCCTGATTGTCAACAAGATTCAAGTCAAAGCAGGTAAAACGTTCACTTTTGGCTGGAAGATTGTGGAACACGCAAATAAATTATCTTATCAATAGTTTCAGCAGTCAGATTTGTATCATATGTGTGTTTTGAGTGCATGTACACCAGCATTTCTATGTGACTAAACCATATCCAGAAATAATCTGGATGCTCAGTAAACATGAACCAGCCAGGTCTAAATGGGGTTTAACTGATTTAAAAATTATTGATTTTGATTTTTTGAGTGAAACATTCCACTACTCATTGAATCTCTGCTTCTTACCATACTCCCCATCCAGGGATGCCTATGCTCTGGATGATGCTGATGCCGACTTGGGCCATGAACACAAAAAAGAACGCCATGAAGTTGAAGGAGCTGTCAGACCTGGGGAGAAAAAAAAGGAAAAAGACAAGAAACATTAACATTTACACGCTCACATTTTCATAAGCTACTTTTACGATCGCTTGAGCAATAATATTTGTTAGTACACTGTAACTAGTTTCAATTTGTAAAAGCTATATAAATTTGATTTGACTGTAATTCGGCTTACAGGGTAATGAGTCATTCTCACTGTGTTTGCACAATAAGGAGAAGTGTTACAGTAAACTGTGCGAGCCAAACATAACCTCTCTGTGGCTCAGTGCAGCACTTGGTAACACATGTAATGTTTCTTCTAGAGTCCTTAAGATAAAATAAAAGCAAATTGAAACAGACTTTTGGCCAGTGCTACTGATATGTAGTGATATAACATGCACTTGAATTGGTGTAATACTAACAATTACATCTCTCAGTCGCAGAATGTTAGAACATATTACAACTGTATTACGAACACAATGTTTCATGTGTTAACTGCACGCGATTAGATCAGTCAATTAACTATTTTTCAACATGTTACTGTATTACTGTTGGAATAATAATTTAACCAAGCAGCACTGTGAATTCCAGTGCTTCATATGTGACGTACTTGAAGGCCTTGTAGATGGGCCTGAACCAGCAGACGTAGGAGCAGGGAGTGAACATGAGGAGCCAGATGATAGCCAGGCCGAAGTTGGTCACACCGCCTCCGCCAAACATCCAGGCGAAGCAGCCCACCAGATTCACCGCAAGTGTCACGCTGTTCACTGTGAGACCACAAAGGACATGTTTTCACATCAGATGCAGTGACTGGCATGTAGGACGGCCATGTGTGCAGACTTTTCTCTTTCTCCTAACACATGCACATATTTAAATCATGCATGAGCTTAGAAACGGTAACTCCTGACAGCCAGCAAAAGCATATTGTTCAGTAAGTGCCGACACTTGACTCACAGCATGGCTTGCGTTCCTCGAATGGCCTTTCTGCCTGTGTCCTCCTCTGTTTATTCTCAGTAATGTCACGTATCTACAGGGCACCTCACTTTAGTTGTCATTGGTTCTAATTGGAGCGCTGTGTGAGCACCTCGCTTCCTGCTTTCTTCACTAAAACAGCAAAGGAAGCCAATCGGTTTCAATTTTTGGCCCATAAAGGAAACGCAGAGCACTTTACCTCGGAGTTATGAACCCAAACACAGCTGCAGCGAGACAGCCATTAAGGAACACTGTTTCAGTCTCTCTAAAGTGCACAGTTTATAAGACAAAAATCTACTCTTAATTGGTTTCCATACATGCAATGAAATGGGGATGATTTTGGTGTAAAGGAGAAAATAACATCAAAATATTGTGCAAAACAGTTGAAATATGTGGACAAACTGAGTGACACCCCAAGGATAACATCAAACAAGCAATGTGCATGCCACACCCGCGCACTGCAGCAGAGAAATGGAAAATGCAAACGCAAGAAAGACCGATACAGGAAAGTGCTCCAGAGGGAACGAGGAGTACAGGAGATTTCACAGGCAAAAGCAGATCGGGGCTTTGGATACCTGCTTTATCATTTGCAGGAAGGAGAGGAGGTCTGTCAAAAGAGAAGAGGTTAGCTACAGTGTAGGACAATCCAGACGAACACATGGTACATAGTTTCTGTTGGGTATCAGAAAAAACAGATGTTGTCTCTGCAATCTGCATATAGCACAACAGACTACAAGCACTGACACAAGCACTCTATTCTGCTCTATAAAGTGTCACTCACTGTCACTGAAAAGGCCTCCTCCAGTGGCCCCATCACCCTGTTGTCAGCCTCACTGAAAACAAGCCATCTCAGAAAGTGACAGATTACTATTGTCAAAATGAGGCTGAGGGAAACTGTGCAGTGCTGGGCCTGTTTCAGATGGTAGCAGTTTCTTTTTCTTTTTTGTTTGTTTGTTTGTTTATTTGGAGGGCTTGCCTGGAGATTTTCAAATAAGTTCTCAATAAGGACACGAGTCCTGGCTTTCTTGCTTCCAGCTTCAGGATGCTCATGTAGTCATACTTGTACCATGACAGAAATACAATATAGTTTGTTCCTATTTCAGTGTTTAACTGCTCTGAGTTGAAATACAGCTGTCTGGTCAGCACTATGACTCATCGTTAAACAAACCAATCAGGAGGTCAGCTGCCATCTCATTTCCTTACACTCTGCAGGAATAATGGTAAAGGAAACTATCTATCGGGCTGCTCTGGTGAACTATTCAAAGAGTCTATTTGACACTAAAGCTGTTCCAGGACCAGCGAGTCTCAGAGGCTGAGATATCACACTTCAGAATCATTCACGTCACTAAAATCTCTCTTTCTATAAATCTTTGACAAAAAGGATCATCAAATGGTAGTTTTTTTAAGTATCGCATTGTTAAGAACCCTCTCTGAAGCTGCTTCTTGAAGTGGCCTCTCTCAATACACAGAGCTGTAAGATGAACCACTTCACCCTGGATTTCTTGGGTCTATGATAACAGGATGACAGGATGCATTTTACTCACTCACTGTAGGTAACTAATAAAGACACACTGACCAAGCCCTCAATAAATATTTAATTCATACAAATCACTAACCAGCAATTCCTCTTTCAAATAATAAAAACCAGTCCTGATGCAAGTGAATATACTCCTAAAAAGAGGATGACATGATACCAGCATCTTTCAATATAATGTCATGAATTATTCTCTTTTAGTCTGCTTTGACTGCTCTGCAACATGCTTGCTGTTTTCCTGAGTCAGGTAGGCAGATAAAAGGCACTTGGGAAAAAAGAGAGCACTTGCTGGTTTTCACTTACATAACTGATGTAGAAAAAAAAACAGTTTATTGTGAATGGGGCAGGGTTCAGTAGGCCGACAGAGAAGCTATCTTCACCTTTCATTTCAAGGGGGTTATAATGTCAGTGCAGCTACTCACATATCCACAGGTTGTACATTTTCTTGCACATGCTGCGGTGTTGTTCAGGGATCTCCTCAAAGTCCTGGTAGAAGCAGGGCTTCAGCGGGATGAATCCAGGCAGTGGGGGGAAGTTGGGTTCTGGGACAAGTCATTTCAGAACAGTCACAAGTGGTACATCAATGACAAGGCAGTCTTTTCCAATAAATGATCATATAATTGCTTACCAGCCATGTGGACACAATGTTGATTTCGCTCTTTAGGTGGATTTCTTTCTCAGTCTCAGGGACCTGCACGACAAGAAACTGCACTTTACGACTTAGTTCTATACGTCTGCTTACTGTCAGTTGGTTTCAAGGCAGGTTGCATTATGTTGTTAGACAATTTTCATACCAGCAGACATGGCAGGGAAGCGTTCACTGGAGCTGTGGGCTTTGTCTTAACGTCGACATTGATTTCGTGTGTGTGTGTGTGTGTGTGTGTGTGTGGCTCCAGGCGTATCGGCTCAATGGTGGCTCTGGGGTTTTAACGGCTATGGTGCATCCTCCCGGTTTCAGCTTATATATCCACCAGAAAATGATAACACACTTAAACATGCACTTATAAACTCAGGTATGCACGCTTGTCGCATGTCAGTAAACAGTCAAGCCCACTTAAGTTTTCGAGAGGGTAAGCAGGATTCGCTGTGTTTATCTTGGAAGATAGTTTGCCCGGCACCTGACCATAACGGCCAGGAATTACGGATACTGCAGGGAACATAATCTGCTTACCTCCTCCAGAAAGCAGCCGTACTTCTTGCTTGGATTACAGCGCCCTGTTC
>OMLF01019188.1:0-10256 GCA_900302615.1 Holocentrus rufus
TGGGGTGGGTGTAATTTTCCAGTTTTCCTCTCCTTTGCTCCAGTGGAGACGAGGCCAGATGGTGTTCTCATTCAATAAATTATACAGCACAATATACACAACAAAAGCAGAGGAATATCACTTCAAAAGAAATAGGTTTTTGCTTCTAAGATACATGCAATGACAATAGCATTTTTGCATTTCGCATTACACAGACATTATCCCAGTGTCACTTTTTCTAGAAGATTAAATTGTAATTTACGTACTTTATGAACTGCTCGTCTGCTCGGCTCACTGTAGCTTATGACAGCTAAAGCAAGTACTGGATCTGCAGGGGAAGAGTCCTCCGGGGAGTCTGTCTTACCGTACCCGCCGAAAATAGCCCCCAGGAGGAAAAAGTGAAATGATGAGCAGAAAACATGGTGCAGATTACACTTAACGGCGATGTCCCAATTCCCTCAAATGCTGAAACTGCATATTGATGCGCTGTGGTGATACATTGGGCTAGATAGCAACAAAGCCAGGGATTATAAGCCTCTGATCTGTGATTAAGTAGGAGGCACAATTAACTAAGGACTCGGGGTGTATTGTTTATACACAGACACACACACACACACACAGAATCTGAGCTAAATACCAAGTGATGGAGCAAAAATGTTCTCAAGTACGGACTAGACATCAGCAATCCTAGAGATCAGGGGAGTCTGCTGTACTGTCAGGTATTTACTTTGACAGACAAGCCCCCAGTGTGTACCAGCTACGAACGCAGTTGTGCTGAAATTGGTGAACCCACTTCAGCCCTCAACATAGAGCTAAATATCCACCTGCCCTCAGCTGCTGGGGAGCAATTTCCTCAGCGCTGGAGAAAGCTTAGCCAATCAGTCGGTCGCAGGAAGAGAGGGGGCTGCAGCTGGGTGCTCATCTGTCTGTCTGTCCGTCCAGCTCCCCTGGTTATCTTAAGAGCTATTACACACCTGAGTCTGCCCTGCTAAGGCTTTCGATACACAGACACTCATGTAGCATACACACATGCACTCGACACTGCACACACTGCTGGCAAAATTGCGAGCGATGGTCCACATAATTAACACCCTGGCAAACGCCTGCTGTGCTGGGCATGTCAAAATGTGTCCCCAGGAACCTTGTGAAATGTATAGCAACACAGAGAGGAGAAACGCAAACCAATGCAACAAAAGAGACATAATATTAAACCATTAAAGCCAACCTTTCTTCTTTCTTAACTAAATTCATCCCCAAGGTTCTTTCTCAAAGATAAAGGGGAAGTATATAGCAGCTGAAAAGGAAGAGAGACGGGGGACTAAGACAGAAGTTGTGAAGAGTAGCAATAAAACATAAATGCAATGTTGAGGAGCCAACTTGTTTAGGACTAATTATGCAGCCTCCCTGGGTATAAAACTGATGCAGACTATGTAACAGAAGTGCCAACAATTTTTCAGAGAAATGAGAATCGATTTCTATCATAATCATTCAGGTAAACAAATAATCAGATGTCCCAAGAGTTCTTCCATCCTCTGCATCTTCGTCTCTCCACCACCAATATTGGGTATGAGTTTGAAGGGCTGTGTTATTTCTCAATACTTTCCAATTGTGTCAGAGCGAAAACTTACCTACAAACCTACAAATATTTGTATTGCCTATTGGTTTATATATTTGCTGTGATCTGTAAAGCATCGTCCTAGTAATTGTAGTTAAAATGAATTAGAAATGAAGTAGAAATAGCCTACTATAGTTAAATTTGATGAGCGGTTCATGGTTCAAATCAACACATTTTGTATAGTTTCCAGCAGTGAGGTACTTTTTAGATTCATTGAATAGGATCTGCTGCTCTGTAGCCTCCCTCATGCAGGATCCCCCATTTTTAAATATAGCAATTGTTTGAACTTGGCATCGGATGTCACACATGGAGCAGGCAGGTTATTTTCAGAGGCATGACTGAGAAAGCCCTGCAGGGGAAACGATGATCTGCTGTCTGTGTTTTACGCCTTCACTGTCTGCACAGTTGTTGATGTCCTGCTGTGCCTATTTACCAACACAGCCTACCATATCAGCCTACTGTGGGAGTTGTCAATGTGTTTAGGGGCAAGTGGCAACACGACAAATTATCATACGTTTATTCATTGTAGGCTACTTCTTAAAAAGTGATCGTGGTTCTCGTTTTGGGGAACGGGCTCACATGCAGTGTACGTTTCCTATTTTATTTATCAGCACGTCCAAACTGTCAAGCCACAGTGCTTTGGACTGTAGCGGGGTGTTACGATTCAGAGCAAGTGTCAGAAGAGAAGACAGCACTTGCCTCCTCTACATCAAACATTAAGTAGAAAAGCACCTCACGTCCAAGAGTATTACGTAGAAAATAGTGGGGAGAAAACAGAGAAAAAAAAACTTAGCAACCTTTTTTGTCTAATGAGACTCATTACTCCCATGTCCGGTAGTAGGAAGAAAAGGCAGACAAACTTACCACCCCCATGTCCAGCTGCTCGGTAGTCGGAGAGGGAGCCGCTCCAGCCAGAGGTAAAAACCACAACATCGGCAGCAGCAGCATCTCCGGAGAAATATTCCTCATCCACTTGTGGAAAAGCAGAGAAATCATGATGCCCAAAGACGGGCTGATCCTGCAGGGCTGAAGCGCCGACATCCACGGGATAAATCACCGCTCCACACTGTCTTTCGCATTTGCAGTACAATTTTAGGCATAAAGTCTACCTCACTGTTGAGCGCAAGCACATAAAACACATTACACATAAACCCGATGCTGGAAAATGCATTTAAGGTTTATAGCAGTCTAGTTTGAACAAAACAGCACTGTGAGTACTGTCTAAGTGGCCATATTCAGAATTAAAAGACGTGTTCTTGTCCCATGACAAGTCCACCAGAGGTAGATCCCTGGAGCCAGGAGGGCGAGCTCTGCAATTTCTCGTCTTGTCTCGAGCACTGAAAGTAAATGCAGCTGCGCGCGGTTTTGTACCCAGCAGCACTGTCAATTCAGCCAGAATTTAATAAAGGATTTCCGGTTCCAACTTTCAAAATGCACACTCTTATATTAGCAATCATATCAAACTAAAAAGAAAACAATCACACGGGCATCATTTCAACAAATCTTAAAATCGGACTAATAATTGCCAGATTACAATTATTTGCTAGATTTCAAATATGATTCAATTTCTTTAGACAACTGGAGCTAAGGAAGCCTGTATAAATAACCATATAACTATTTACCCTTAAACTATTGCCTCTTTTGGGGTAGGGCAAAGCCTGATCGCTGACAATTTATTTGAATGTGAGTGTGATAAATGATTAGCCTCGAGGCTGGTCAAATTCACACAGTTTTGCAGGTAGACTCGACTCGACTGCTCCCTCCCCTCATATGATTTTAAGATACTTCCGCAAAATCAACTCTTGATTTATGCTCCCCAATTAGATTATAATAAATAAATAAGTAAATAAATAATCACATTTGTTGGGACCCAGTAAGGCTGTACAGCTGATGCTCAAAATAATTTAGACCTGTAAGGCTCTATATCTATCAGTTGATTTTGAAATCATGCAAAATCGTGCAAGATTGTTTAGGACTGCCAAAAATACAGCTGTGACAACCTCCCAAAGCACCAAAAGCGAAAACAATTTGACCCTTTATTTTGAAGGTAAAATGTCTAACTTCCAGTGTCTTGTTCTGGCTATCTCTGACTGTCTTGATGCATCTGCGAGAGAAAAGGAGAAAAGGGGGAGAAACTGGTTCAAAGGCTTGGAGAGAGGGAAGGAGACACGCAGCCTTTCTCTGCCCACTTGGAGCCCAGCAGTGATTCGGACGTTAAAAATCACTTTGACCTTTTGGTACACTATTTGAGCTATATAAAGCAAAGAATTAAAGGATGGCCATGGAATTTGTGTTACAATACTGACATTTTTACTTGTTTTAATGAACAAGATCAAAGTAAATCACTCTTTTTCTTTTTTTGTCTAGCCGTGCCTTGCTCTGTGGCACAGACCCAAGAAGCAGTGAGTGAGTATACATATTCAGGCAGCGGTTTTCAAAGTGGGGTCCAGGAGCCCCCCTGGGGTCCTTAAAAGAAACATGTTCCTAATTTCACAATAACTAACCTCAAGGCAAATTGTAATTGTAATTAAAAGGTTCGAGCAATTATATTAACAAAACGTTCTAATATCACCACTTTAAATCTTTTTGTGAATGTCAAAGTATGACATCTAAACAATGCAATACTTATCAGGGTCCACTGTGCAAAATCACCTCAAATTGTCTGTATGGCTTAATGAAAGTCAGCTTGTGGTCCAGAACATGAAAAAGTCTGAAAACCCCTACAGAAAGGCTTTCCAGTCATTAGAGGAATCACGTAAGTAATTAGGCTACCATAGTCTTTGATCTGATGTAGGAATAAAAATCTATAAAAGGGCAACTGACATAACTTTTATATTTCATGAGGACGACAGGAGAACTAGCATTAGAGAAACTCAGAGACACTTCTGACCACTAGTTATGAGTTGCATAAGGAACGAAGACCGAGGTGTTGCTAACTGCCTATCACTCCATTTCCCATCTCAAGGAGAACAAGGTCACTGGAGATGATGAGGTTTATAAGGATGATTTCCATCACTTGTCATGCCCAAGGCTAAATAAACATTAGAGAATGCTCGTTCAAAATGAATGAAAAGAAATGCAGTCTGATACCACTTGAAGGATGAAATCAGAGGTAATTGACCTGAACAATAAATAAATACATTTTATTTTATTATTCTGGAGGTTTAGCAGCACGGTGGTGCAGGGAGAAGAGAGATCCTCCTTCATGTGGCAGGAACCAGGGTGCAAACTCTTCATGCACACTGCTGAAGTGTCCTTGAGCAAGAGTCCGGATCCTTACCTGCTCCAGCGCCGCTTATGATCATCCGCCCTGACCTTCCTGCGGAGAGAAGGCAGCCATACTGTACAACCAGAACTTGTCCTCCACAAAATCAACGTGAATTATCCATGCAAATCTCGAATCACAATGCAGACGCATGCACACACGCCCTGCACGCCCACATGCAAGCACTTAAAGTCATCTGTGACTACTTTGATAGACAGTCTCCTTAACCTTACCTTACTGCCGCTAATTCAAAGCTCTCTTTTATTAAACCATAGCAGCATGACTCGACTGCAAAGAAATGCATAATGTGTGCGTGGGCAGAGGGCTGCCAGATACACAAATTAAGCTTAAACAGTTGCACCGTTGAAACCACTGGATCCTCATTTCAAATTAGCATTTTTCTGTGTAAACTTTAATAGATATATCACAATTTTCCCGCTGTATGTCGAGGCAGCGGATGCCACACGCTGAGGCTGTTTGCGCCATTACAGGCCGGGAACCCAGAATGTACTGGGGTGTGTTTCGGAAGTGAACTGACACCCAATTAAATATATATCAGCAGAGGCTTGGTCCTTGGAGTGAAGACAGTGCATATGGCTCTGAGAGGCAGAGCTGTTTTATTCCGCACCCCTCATTACACTGCTATTTTCACCATATACAGTATGTGGAAACATCACAGGAAAGCACAAAACAATTTGCTGAACTGCAGAGATAATCGCAATTACATAAAGATCCGATAATTTATAATGGGGGAATGAACTGGCAGATAACACAGGTCCCCACTGCAAATCCATCAGCCCACTCTTTTCCTCTTCTGGGAAACGACAACACTTATATAACTCTTTAATGTGATGTAATATCCAAATCCACCAGGTATAGATCATGTTCAATCAATCAATTAATCAAACAAACAAACACACAGACACACACACGCACGCTTCCTTCGCCTGGTTCCATTTCCTATTCAGATAAAGTATAACAGTCATTCATCACTGGTCTTAAGGGGACAGACATGTAACAGATGTTCTATTTTTTTGTTCCAGACTAAAGCAGCGTTAGGTTCCCAGAGCTGAAGGCTAACATCACAGCTTTACTACATCTTCTCCCAGTCAGACTTGTCTTACCCACACTATTATGCTAATACTAACATTTGAATGCGGTGTCTCACAGGGTGTCTACTGGCAAAAGGGTTATAATGCTCAATTTTACATTTACATAAGGTTAAAACATCCCATTGTTCATCTCAGGCTACTGTGCACTTTTTACTAAAGTGTTGTAGCATCCTCTCTCTGTTCCCCAGGGACGTTTAGCTCATTTTCTGCAGTAAGATTGTGCAATTATAGCAAAACCCATTGCAGAGTGTCGACGTGAACTGAATTGAGGTTGTCGGCTGCTTTGTAATACAAGTATTTTAATACTGATTGTGACATGTAATGACAAGCCAACAACGCTCCCCTTGCATGGCCCCCCCTCCCTGCTATTGTCACTGGTCACGACCAGGCCTTAAATAGTGACGATTTATGAATATTTGTCATTTAAAAATATCATGAGCTGCCCGTATGTCATGTAGTGTTAGAGAGGAGTGATGTGAATGTTTTTGTCTGGGTGTGTGGGGTGTTGTTTGATTAAGGAGACAGTGTTTGGCTGTAATTGTTAATTACATAATGTTAATGCATTCTGCATACACACTGTCAGCACAATTTAATGGGCATTCCCATTAGTCAAGTTAACATTGCAGTATTTAAAAGCTAACATGACATTAATAAATCTTCTCATCTTATCCACTGTGGGTTGTGTGTGTGTGTGCATGTGTGTGACTTTGTGCTACAATTAAAGAAATTAATTTAATTGATGAATAGGATAATATTAATGATGTTTACTTAAATGTGCATATTGCCTACCACAGCAATAAGACCTGAGAGCATGTCCTTTACTGTGATTGCGGGCATGATGGTGATAAGCCTGGGTAAGACGTACATCCCAGCGCTGTCAATATTACAAGAGTACTCAAATTCAAAAGTATTACGGCTTCTATTGGTCAAATGTGCTGTACCCATTATCAACGTTGTCGTTGTATTTCCAGGTGTTGGACTTCATGCCAAATGTACTAGCTAACATGGATAAATCCCAGACCTAATAAACAAGGCGTATTTGGACAAAAAATAAACTGTGAAGAGAAAAAAGTAACAATTGGTTTGTTTTTATTCATTCAAAACTGATGGGCTTGGACGGCTCACAACAGCAGCATTTACATAAGTGTTGCCTAAAAGCATACCATGGGTATAGCATGGGCATTACAGCTTCATGCATCCAGGATATTATTTTGTTTATCTTTATTTTAGGTATTCTCACCACCTTAAACCCAACTACCCTCCACTGATTTTCTTGGCCAAGAGCAAGAACAGAAATATGTAATATTGATTAGTTGATTAGTACAGGTTTACACGGTATTGAAAAAAAAAAATAAAAGAACAGACAGAAAACATCTGAAGCATTGAAATTAAACTTCTTAATAAGTTGGCCTCTTAATAATTTGAATGAGTGATATCTTTTAGGAGTGCAACTTCATAAGGTCGGCGATGTTTGAGGCTGCATCCTTCCAAAGAGTAAGTGTTGAGACTTCAGCTTTGTTTATTGTCGCAGGTACAGTATATCATGGAAAAGCCACAGCAATTTCTGAATATGTCAAGTGTCATGAGGGAGCCAGCGCCGGACGATCATTTTCTTGGATGCAAAATGAGGTCAGCAAGCCAGATACTTCTTTGCTTTACAGGGAGATGCAGACCGGAGTCATCAGTGAGCGAACCGCTGTGGGGTTAAGGGGGATATTGTGTTAGATTTTCAAGAATTCCTTTCTCACATTCCCATTGCATGTTTATAAACCTGCTGCTCGTGGCAGAAATGTCAATGAGGGCTGGGAATTTCTCTAGTCAGGCATCTTTTTGGAGATTCAGTATGTTCTATGGCACATGCTGAAATTAATTTGTTCCTGGTTGGGATTTGTAGAGCAGTAAAGAATGTCCCATGCAGCTTCCCAGTGATCTGTGGTCTCATTTGATGGTAGTTCTCTTTCCCATTGCTTAATGTTCGGGCTTTTCTTGCTTGTTTCTCACAGACAAGAAATAGAGCAGATACTGGAGCTCATGAGGGAGAATCTAAAATCTGCTTTAAAACAAGGTGCAGCTTAAGACCTCCACCCCATGAGACCCCATAAGCCTTCAGTGCAGAGCACAGACGTGGATAAGGGAGAAATCAAGATTTTGTTATTCCAAAAGAAATGCAGATATTGTGAGTCATATATATATATATCCATCTGTGAATATCCTTTGCTCATTCTTTTGCAACCACATTGTATGATTTTAAAGTGACAAAGTGCATGCAAATGACATTTATTGCTGTAATGCTGTAATTTGCTGTTTTTTTTGTTTTTTTTTTTTTTTTTTTTTTTTTGCATATCTGAGGTTTGAGATATCGTCTATCAACCTCTTCAGATTCAAGCTTGATAAAAAAGTGCTTCCTGTTCGACACAAAAGTGTGAATGAAAGACTGAAGTTTAGACCGATGAGTCACTGGAGGTGCTACATGGATCACTGCACTGAGAACATTAATTCTGAGAAAGGCATTCTTTTTGTAAAATATCTGTCATTGTTTGTCTTTGTTTATGGAACAACTGTTCCACAAACAAACAAACAAATAAATAAATAAATATGATCTGCAAGTGTGATCGGTTTCTTTGCTTTCCTGGTGTTCATACTGTAGGTAGAATTTTGATTTGCTCCATGTCTTTCAAAAAGTTGTGACACCTGGAAACATCAGTGCCTTGTTTTACTTTATATAGATCAGAGAAGGATTGGAAAGCTTCATTTATGCCCCTGGGGATTGTCACAATGTCCTTTAAAGTTCAGATAGTGTCTTTTGTCTTTGCTCTATTTAAGTCTAAGAGCTAGGAATTTGCTGAATTTACTGTTGTACATGCAAGTAATATTTTTTTGCTATATGCATTAGCAACTCAACAGCGTATTATAACTTTGGTTCTCCATCTCAGCAGATCATTTAGCTCTGATTTAATTGCTGTCAGTGTGTCATGTATGCTTTAAGAGATTTAATGCTTTAAAGATTGCTCCATCGCTAAATCTTTGATGAGGTCTTATGTAGCCCACCATACTACTGTGGGATTATTCACTGAGGTTACATTTAAGGATACAAATGTGTCAATTTGAATGTAAAGGCTGAATCAAAATCTGTCAAATCCAAATCTTTTGTTTTGGAGGAGAGAGAGCAGCTGAAGTGTTAACCGGAGGATATTTCACCCAACAGATCACCCTCAAAGACTGTCAGAAGTACACAGCGATCTGACAGAATTGCTGGTAGCAGTCATGGGATCTAGCAGGTAGACCAGGTCTCTGCATAGTGGGTAGTCAATGCTAGAGTCTGTGCGGAGGCGTCTGCAGAGATATGTAGGATCTTGTGTAGTTGCAGTACATTCATTAGATGCAGTGACCTTAGACAGATGATGAGCTGTCAGAGGTTTCCTTTTTTATATTACTTTAAGATAAATCTACTTAAAATCAAGTCTGCATGTCCCCAGTTACTTGCAAGTATTCAGAGTGCTAGCAATTCATTGAGTTAGATGTGTGGAAAAATGCATCATATATAGCAAGTGCATAAATCAAGGCAAAAACAGTTTTATGTGCGCCCATAAGTTGATACCAATGTAAGACAATCTGGCTGTGCAGTCATAGCTACTTTTTTTCTATTATGTATGAGCATTTCATTGACCTAAGTGTTATATAATTGCTAGAGTGAGCAGCAACCTTGTAATACTGTATTGCGTGGATGTTGAACATCTGGTAGTCATAATTGTGATTCATGTATAAATGCAATGCCCATACTGTAAATAGATGAGAAATCTGACCTTTTAATTGGGCTTTTAAGATCAATGATTTTTATAGACAAAACTGAACGTTTAGCGAATGGCAACACACAGCATTTTTTGTCGGTTGTTGGAGGCTATATTCAGCACGGTAATAATAAATGAAAGTGTGAAAAACTATTAGGATATCTATTTATTAAGATTCTTGCATCCCTGCTTTATTTGACAGTGGTAGTGGAAAGAGACAGAAATGACATGTGAGAGAGAGAGGGGGTTTGACCTGCAGCAAAGGTCCCGAGCTGGAATCAAACCCAGGCCGCTGCCCAAGACTGCTAAACCTTTCCACTGTTTGTAGACCACATGGCAGCAACATACTGGTGTGGATTCAAATACTTTTCTATAATCTTTATTCAATTTTGGCAACATTCCAACTCATCCATGTGACAGGCTCGAAATTAGTACTTATGAACATGGTTATAACAGTGATTTGTCATTTACATAGGTATTCACAGTTTGAATGTTTT
>OMLF01019205.1:4304-17201 GCA_900302615.1 Holocentrus rufus
TTATGTTTAATATCTTATTTATGAAATGATTAACAATTAATGCTGTAATAAATAAATAAGCATAGAAATAAATAAATAAATGAAAATTGAAGAACACTGACAACGCTGACGTTTGGTGGATGTGCACAGGGTCACAGCCAGACGCAGACTATGCATAAAATATCCTATTTACTTACTGTCATTTTGATGTTGAAAAGCTGCTTTGACCTCTCCGCAGTGATTGAGATGCACAGAATGTGAACAGACAGTATTGTGTGGTAAATCACTGCTCGGGGCGTGCTGGAAAATGTCACCGTGTCGAGCTGTAAAGACGCCTGAGACGTGTGTGAATGAATAAAATGAATGAGACAGTGAAGAACCAATAGTATTACCAATCGCCTGGAAGATTATCAGCGTTTCAGCTCCGATCAATCAGGAAGTGATACCTGATTTGGTGCTGATTCTTGATAGCCAACCTTATGGACCTTCATCTGTGTTTGCTCTCTAAATCAATAGCACACGACCACACTGATCTTTTGAACTTTTTGCTCATCACCTGACAGTATGGTCCAAGCTAGCAAAATTTGGTTCCCAGAACGTTCTGGGAATGTTTGGTTTTGGTTCTGGAAACGTTTGTGGAACGTTCCTGCATAACTTTTCCTGGACGTTAAAACTGACGTAAAACTAATGTTGTTGTTAGCTTCCCAGAACGTTCAAAAAACGTTCTGGGAAGGTTACTTGAACATTATTAGAACATTTTTGGAATGTTATGTAACATTTTCACAACATTCTTAGAATAATAGGGGAACGTTCCAAAAACGTTATTTCATCTGGTTATTAGAACGTTTTCGGAATGTTACGTTAAACAGAAACTTTCCTAAAATGTTTCTGGAGGGTTATTCAAATAGAAACCTTGAAGGAACGTTCCAGGAAGGTTATGGGAACGTTAGGTGTTAGCTGGGATATACATTTTGCAATTTAACGCCACGCCGATTCACAACATGCAAGTGACCACACACAAGCCAGGACCAGAGGAGTTTAAAACCCAAACACAATCAAAGTTAAAACCCAAATTGTTGCCAATATCTCTGAGTGGCTGTCGACTAGCTGTTAGCCGCACGCAGAGGCCAGCCAAGTGAAGGAAACGATATATCTCATTTCCTAAAATGCAGTCGTCTTCAAAATCGATTCAAGTCAAGGCTTTAGGAAATGTGCTTGAAGAGATAAGAGGCACAGAGGGGAACAGGCACGGGGGGTTTTCTCGACGGCCTCTCCCTCGCTCTAAACTCTAAACCTGCCTGATAGTGTTGGGGCTCCTCTTCTGTGACAGTCAAATGAAAAGCGGCTCTCCGGATGAGTCGGTCTCGTGCGCCGGAGCTCAAGTATTCAGCTGCACTGTAAGCATTCTGCTGAAGTCATTAAAACGTGTCAAAAAGTTTACAGCGTGCTTTTTATGAATTTTAATAGCATTGCTTTGTCGTTTGTTTCCCAAACGACTGCTGATGGATTAAGTTTACCTCAAGTGATGATCACCTAGATGAACTGTGTGCACACTCGGATGGTAAACAAGCCCTAAATCATAATGATTACAATACAGGAGATAGAATTGGTCTATTGCAGGAGGTAGTTATTTGGATTTATGATCTGCACGGTATAAGACTGTGCTCCATTTATGATTATCTATAATGCCGGTTTATTTGGAGCAAGCATTATGTTCTTTGCCGAGAAATGTGTGTGCATATGTGTGTGCATGAGAGAGAGAGAGAGAGAGAGACTGTCTGTTATCGCAGTTTACCCTTAAGACTTCCCTGCTCAGCTCTAGCACTGCATTGCTCTTCATATATTATTTACAAACCCATTTACCAGCTCTTTGTTGCAACCGTGTTTGACCTCTGTGTGTGTATGTGTGTGTGCATGCGTGTACATATGCCTGCGTAAGGGTGTGTGTGTGTGTGTGTATATGTTTCACATCTCTCCAGAGTGTTCTGTTCAATCAGCAACCAATTTCCCCAGGAAATCCAAAGCAACATAATTGACACCTGCAGTCAATTGGAGGTTGTGGCAGGGAAACACTGAACAGCGTTCCTTCAGCTGGAAAATGTCAGAGCCAAAGGTCAAACCTGTAGTCCATGTTTTTAGGCCTGATCGTGAAAGATAAGCTCAGGTCAGACTTGTGTGTGAGAGAGAAAGACAGAGAGAGAGAGACAGAAAAAGAGTGTTATGTTTTGGTGTGTTTAATGTGCAGCAATATGGGTCATGGGCACAGTCGAGGCCGTTATCCATTTTTTTTCTTCTCTTCTAAGCTCCTCTAATGTTTTGTGCTCTGCTAATAGCTCTCTAAAGCTGCCATTTCACAAAATTCAGACAATGAAAACAAAATGGCATGGATGAAGACAAACGCAAAAGCCCCGAGGCTGAGTGCGCCCAAAGATTAATAGACAGCCTAAAGAGAAATAGAATGACCTTATTGAGTCTGTGCAGAGTCGTTCTGCACAGTCACTCAGCCAGGGGACTTCAAGTGATCATTTAACTCATGATGTCTTGCGCTTGAGCCCGATGCAGTATTTTATGGTATGCACTTTATAGTATGTGCTTTATCTTGATATATGCATGTCACTTGAGGGTTGATAACAACGAAGCACTGAAACCCTGAAGTTATTATTGCACACTGCGCTTTATTTTAATAGGTGATTCCACTTCTCCTGTGTGATGTAATTAGTCTGAATGCTGGAATAAGTGTTATCTGCTGTAACTGTGTTTTTAAGTTGCAAATTGCCTCACTGGACATTATAAAATTTTGCTAATCTAATCTAATCTAATCAGGGACACACAAGCACTCTCACACGTGCACACACACACATAACACACACACACTGCGTGGTCACAGCGGTGCTAAGCCAGTGTAACTATTGATACCACCTACTGCTTACTAACATTGTAAAATTAGAATGTGAAATTCACTTTCTTCAGTTCAAAAGGTCTTGTAGAAAACTTGTAACAAGTATTCAGCCTCTACCTAACACTTTTCACCCACTCATCTCTCTCTCTCTCTCTCTCTCTCTCTCTCTCTCCCTCCCTGGCTCGTGTCTGAAACACTGAGTGGAAGTGAAACAGGGAGTTAAGTGGTGTCCTTGGTGTAAGTGAGTTACGGCGATGCGAGAGATCACTGGCTTCTGATAAAAGCTCTATTGAGGCGGCAGCACAGTAGAAGCTAAATCGAAATTTTCCGTGTTTGCGACCAAAACAAAATGTAACAGGAAAAGTTACTCGACTCAAAAGCCAATCTTTTTTTTCCTGTGTTACACACTCACCCCGAGTTGTCTCCAATGTCAGATGAAAAAGGATTTAATCGCATGACTCACAGAGAAAGCAGCCATGTCTGTTAGCACGGAGTAGATTAGCGACTTCACCTAACAGGATATGAAAATATTTTAAATACTCAGAGTCTCCATGTGGCGTAATCCAAGTCTTGACTCTTCATTCTTATGTTCCGTAATACGTCCCAAACCAGTGTAATCATGGTAAATATTAGTAAATAAACCAATCTCATGTGTGTCACTGTAATTCCGTTGGTTTGGGACATGCTGAACATACAAGTGGAGTCCAGACTGGGATTATACAACATGAAGAGGTTGAGAATTTGCCAGTTGCCATGCTAACAGAAACTTTGAGATTTAAATTTTTTTTTGCAGTCTCAGTCTCTGCCCCAAATTCAGCATCACCTGCAAAACACTAAGAAGTAGTTGCACACAATGATGATACAGATGCTCCCAAGGATGAACTGCAGCAGTTTACTCAACTCTGGAATTTACCTCTTTACTGATTAAAAACAAGATATGGGCTCGATGCATTTGGACAATTTGTCTTTGTCCAAAATCTGAATGTTGAGTGCCAACCCTCATTCAAGGAGGAGTTCTTCAATGCTCTCGTATGCTATCTTCAATATATGAGACTATACTTACTATACAGAATTACCTGCAATTGGCTCATAATGTCACTTGATTGCCTGCAGTTTTTTAAACGTATACTTTGCACATTTCCGCTTTATTTCCTTTGGTAAAATTATGTTTGTCTTGCCTTCGCTCATTGCAAATTTGAATCAGTCTGAGGCTGGACCTCCTGAAGATGTGAGAGGAGAAGAGCACTTAATATGACTGTGCAAGCCGGGGTCTGTGGAAACACGGAGCTGATGGCAAACTGCAGGAGAGAAACCTCAAACAAAGTGAATGTCACCGATCACCGTTTATGCAAGACAGCGCAGAGAGAGCTGCGTGACAGATTCGGGGATTCATGGTTACCGGGCTATTTATTAGAATTTCCTCACCTCCTCCTATCTCATAATTACCCCTGGAATTTGTGCACTCCTCCATCTGGCGTGAACTGTCATTAAATGAACAGACCTCAAGCTGCAGGGAGTGTACGGACCTCTTCTTGCAGCGCGGTGTTCGACATCGTTACATTTTGTTTCTAATACATTACGGCCCTAACGGGGTCCGCACCTTTTCGGTTTGTTGGTCCGTGCAAAAAGAGAGAAATGGCAACAAACAGGTGAGGCGGCGGAAAGTTAATTGGAGCAGTTTAGAGGGAAGGAGAAGGATGAGAGGAAAGGAGGGGTCACATAAAAGGGACAACATGAGACGAAAAGAAGAGAAGTAAAGAGAGGGGAGTGAAAGAAACAAGATCAAATCAGGTAGACAAGAATAGAGATGAGTAACAGAAATCTTTCTTCTATAGAGGGAGTAATTACATTCCTCTCTGCCTTTGTGAAGTGCTGGAACTGAGCGGCAAATGTTTGCCTCTGCACCTCCCCTCTCGCTTCACATCGCCGAAATTGCAGCTTAAATAGTTGTTGACAAAGTGTGTCAGGTTCTGCAGTGACAGGATCCGACTTCAGGTGCTTTACTTTTTTTTCTGAAAGACACGGAATATCTCTCTGGCCACCTGCTTTTTGGAGATGAAAAGTGCAGAAGATTTTTATGTAGTCGCAAAGTGAGTGTTTGCATGTGTGTGTTTGCGTGTGTGTGTGTGTGTGTGTGTGTGTGTGTGTGTGTGTGTGTGTGTACACGTTTCCCACCAGGGGAGTCTCCAGGTGGTTACTCTTGTTCCTGACAGTCTGACACTAAGGTTAGATAAAGTAGGGTAGTGTGTGTGTGTGTGTGTGTGTGTGTGTGAATGCGTGTGTCCTTTTGCCATTGGTTGTGTATATGCTTGTGTATACCTGTGCAGGCATGTATGTATTTGCACCTGTGTGTGTGTGTGTGTGTGTGTGTGTGTTTGTTGTGAATATGGATGAGTTGTGGAGTCGGTGCTCTCCTCCCTGCTTACCCTGTCAGTGGCAGATTGCTCCCCAGGGAGCCTCCCTTCATTTCAAATACCTGATGAGAGGGAGAGAAGGAGAGGAAGGATTTAAGGAGTGAGAACAGGAGGGGCGGGGCTCCGCAGGAGACGGAGGGATGGAAGGAAAAAGAGAGAGAAGAGAGGAGCGTGATAAAACATGGCAAAATTAGCCTTGATAGAAGCGTAAATGAAGGAAAGAGGTGAAGATATTTTGCTATTAGAGCTGGGTGACATGCACAAAATCAAATATCCATGATAAATTTGACCGAATACTTCAATATTTATATTGTGACGATATTGTAGGAATGACTATTATTTATACAAGGGTTCCTTTAAACAGTATCAGTAATTAGTAGACATGATGACCAAGCATGTAGAGGCAAATAGCATAAGAGCTATAACATCTCTTAACTGTAATGCAGACTTTAAAACCAGGAAAATACAACACTCATGTCATATCACAATATTACAGTATCCAAAATCCCAGACAATTACCCAGAATATTAGATAGATAGATAAACTTATAGATAGGTAGATAGATAGATAGATAGATAGATAGAGATAAATAGACTGAGGAGGATGAAAGATGAAAGAGGTGAAAAATGTTGAGGCAGATGGAGGAGGGACAGGGCAACAGAGAAAGTCATGGCTCTCTGACCTCTCACACAGAGACAGACACTGACAGATAGACAGGCTACCACACACACACGCACACACACACACACACACACAAACAAACACATATAAAGGGCAGGGCAGCAGCTCTCCGTGCTCCGTGCTAGACATTAATAAGACAGCAGGGCTGTAAAAGGCCAGTTAGACGAGGTAGAGGTCTGCTAAATGAGGTCGAGGAGAGCAGAGGAAGAGAAGAAGAGCAGGGGAGAAAGGCAAAGGGAGGGAGGAGAAGAAGTGGTGCACCATTGTCTTCCACCTGAAGGAGATTTTAATCATAGTGGCAATTTTATGGCAGCTCATAAACTGCAGCAGCTAGGCCTCATTGTTAACCTCCAATTGCGTTCAGGGCTGTAAATATGGCCGGCGTATGCTGCTTTGGCCTTGTCGATAGTTTATTAGAGAAGAGACGGAGCCGGTGCCGGTACTGGGAAACCTGTCTGAGGATGATGAGAAGCAGAGAGGGCGGACCGGGTAGTAAATAAACACACGGGCCATCAATGAGTCCCATCACACTCAATTCACTAGCTACCCTGCAGGCTTCCAGCGACGCCTCATCTCAAATTTTTACTATACAAGACCAGATATTGCCTTGAATTTAGGGATTGATATATCATGATATGGCATAAGTACTGTCTTTCCCTCTAATGCTGTCCTACAAATCACCCAAAAGTACCTGAAAGTTCCCAAAAGTGATCAAAATGTTACCCAAATGTACCCAGAAGTAACCTCAAAGGACCCACTTTTGCACTTTTGAGTATCTTTGGATAACTGTTTGAATACTTTTAGGTAGTTTTGAGTATCTGTGCACTTTTGGGTGTTTTATAGTCGATCTTTTCTTGGTTTTAAAGTGTGTATCACAGTAGAGGAATGCAATTTCCTGAATGTATTATACTACTCTGTAATATTATTTGCTCCTTCTCTTCTGTGTAAATACTGTGTATTATGAAAGCACCAACAGTTATACCTGCAATATTGTAGCAATATCATTATAAAGGTATTTGGTCAAAGATATTGTGATAAAACTATCCAATGAAGCCCCAAAAATTACCTTAACCTTGGTTTTGTCTATATCACCCAGCCCTACACTTTTGGCTTCTCATCTAATTACTTTCATATAAAAAGATAAATAAATTATATGCAATAAATTATATGCTAATGGAAACAAACAAGTAGAGGTGTCAAGGTACTTGATGCTTTAATCTGACACAAACAAATTTAATTTGGAGGTCCAAGTGATTGGGATTCATGAATCACTTGACACTAATTACAGTTAGGGTGCTGAATTTAATCACGGTCTGAAAAAGTAAGGATAATCAATGGGGGCGATGGATCCAGGCAGAGACTCGGTGGCCTCATCCTTGACATTTGGTTGACAGAGTTCTCTCCTGCCAGCTGATTGGCTCCTCAGCCAGCGAAGTGGAACTTGAGCTCCCATGAGGCATTTGGTACAGGGGCTCCAGCAACCTATCCCAGAATGTCTGAGGTCACACTGCATTTGTTTTGTGACACTTTTCACAAGTGTGCTGTCGCCCCTGTCACCAAAGGAGTTTAATTAAAATTTTGCCTTCGATCAGACAAGACTCCGTTGGCGGTCTGGTCCTGTGAGTCTGTTGGAGTGAGACGAGGGACTGCTACAGGTGGCCGGTCTCAAGGGCAAATGGGGGGATATCAGAGATGGATTCCTCTCTGTTGCACAGCGAAAAAGGTGGTAAGCTGGGAAAAAAATGAACTCGGGGCTTTTAGAAAGTGGTGGATCAGTGTCTCCTGAGGCACTTATGACAACTTGAGCTTACATATGGTGCAGAACAGCTGCTGGAGCAGAGGAAGGGTATGGGAGGAAGAGAGAGAGAGAGAGAGAGAGAGAGAGAGAGAGAGGTTCACTCCGAGGGGATTTCAGATGGGACAGTGACCCACAGCAACCCAAACAGAATTAAAAATACATTGTTAGTTGACAAATGCATGTCAAATTTTATGATGTCAAATTTTGTCCCAGAGTGTCATGTATAGTTATATATTTATATCTGCTTGTCTGCTTGTGTGTTTTCTTTATAAAATTCCCGTTGTATGTCCTGTGCATGTCGATTATTAGCAAACTTAAAGTTTCTTTGCAACCTTACATTTGTAAACTCTCCAATTTGTTTTTTGATTCGGTCTAATGGCTAATCAAACATGATAATTTGCCCACTTGATCGGCACCTGTTGCCAAGAAGGAGCCCCCGTCTCGCTGTGGTTCTTCCCAAGATTTCCTCCCTTTTTTCCCTTTTACCTTTTGGTTTTTGGGGGAGTTTCTTCTTGCCTGCCATGTGATCAAGTCAGGGGGCGTTGTTTGTGGGCCTGTAAAGCCTCTTGAAACTGTAAACAGTGCCTTTTGGTTCTAAATAAACTTGAACATGTATAGCACCTTTCATCTTGCACCTGTAATAAAGTTTAGGGCTCTAGTCAGCACCCCAGTTGGTAGCCCTGGATCAAAGTCCTCAATCAAAGGGCGAGAACTTGATTTGCCTGATGTTTACATCTCAACAGTTTTAAGACTTTAAAACCGCCGGTCCCGGTTCACCAGTGACAGTTTATATATTCCCTTGAATGAACATAAATGCAGTTCATGAGGCTACTTCCAGCCACAGGCCTCCAGCAGCGTGCACTGTGACCATACCACGGTAAATTCTCCTCTGCCATTTTTCAAGCTTGGGGGTGTTGACAGCGCCGTTATATGAGGCTATTTGAGGGTTCAGGCCAGTATTGTTTATCCCTTGGCTGCTTCAGCGCCTTCACTCATCCTCTCCATCAGCCCTCAGGCATTTGTCAGCCCAGTGTTGGTCCACACAGGCCGGAGACTCAGACTGTGTGGACCTACAATAAATTCCCAGGCAGGGCTCCAAACGCTGCGGTTTGCACTGTCCTCGCACCCAGCGCCAGACGCCGTTTCTGGACGGCGTGGAATCCTGTTTCTGAAGATACATGCATGCATGCACAGGCGCTCGCACATGAACGCACAACGGGCATGCCAACGCGTTTCACAATCAATCTCTTCAATATGGATAACTAAGTCCACGCCCACGCGCCAACCTACACGCATTTTCTCTTTTCCGTCGGAGGCTTTAAGAGCATTCCGCTTTATTTCCATCCTCTATATCCCAGATAGCGGGGGAATGAATTACACAGCCCCCAATCCTTTTAGGCACCCTGCTGAAGTGAGTAAAGATCCCCGCTCTATTCGCACAGTTTTCACCCTGAACTCGCTCAGGTTCCCACTCGGCTGGCTTTGCTCCATCTTTGGCCAAGTGCTGAGCTTTTACCGGCTGGCTGTTCGCTGTTACCAGTCAGTTTCACGCTGCGGCCACGCTGGCAGGAGGTCACGAGGTCACAAGACATGGCACTGGTATATCTCTCTGTTTCCATTTCTCAGCCCCTTTCTCTCCATGAGGCATTGTTCATTGGACTGACATGATAGATGACCGCTGACAGTGGGGAAGGTGCACCGCTGATAAGGGGGAGGGAGGGGGGCGAGAGGTGAACTCCTGGCGAGTCCGTGGCGGCAAATCCATCTCGTAGCTGTAAACAGGAATCACGCTTCCTTGTTGGTTTTTGAGGATCGGGTTTTGGAAGGAGGGGGCGGTTCTGCACGAAGCTCAGTGGTTCGCGCGATCATCTCACAGCGAGGACGCTCAATCTCTTTGCACGCGGAGTTTCCTCTTCTGATGTTTGCTTGGGTATCATCCAGGTGCCACGGTTTCCATGCACAGTCCAAAAACAGCGGATTAAAGACCAAATTGCACATAAATATCCATGGGTGTATCTGTTCTTGCATTGCGGTGGGCTGGTGGCCCGTCCAGGTTTCTCTCTTCTTTGGCTGCAGCCTGCTGTGACCTTGAAAAGGACAAAGCAGGCAGAGAAAATGAATAAATGTTTTTGCCAAGCAGAACAGTCCAATGAAATTCAGTGAAATGAAAACAGACTGAGGTTTCTGTCCTTTCACCACAAATTGGATTACATGATTATCAATAATAGTGACGTTTAGGCAAATAAAACAGGGGTTAAAGGTAGGGCTGGGCGATATGGACAGAATCAAATATCTCAATAATTTTTGACCAAATACTTCAATATTGATATTGCTGGGATGACTATTGGTTGCTTTAATAGGATATTTTCAAGAGATCTTTCATACACAATCATTAGTAAGGTGGATATGATGTCCAAGCAGGTAGAGGCAAATGATAGAACGGCTAGAACAATTTAGTATAGAATGTCATCCCTTTATTGTAATGTCGCCATTAAAACCAGTAAATTATGATGTTATGATGTTATGATGTTATTATTATGATGTTACAATACCAAAAATCCCTGATGATATCTGGTCTAACACCATGATATCGATCTAATATTAATATTGTTCAGCCCTAGATTAAGGTAAGGTTGGAGGGTTAATCTGTTTTCTCTTTGCCACTCCGACTATCACATCTTTACTTTGTATCCTTTTGCTTTGTATCAAGGTCAAATTCCTGCTGTTTCCACTCGAGTCTCCTCCGTGTAATTATTTTGTTGTGGGAAAATGTATTTCACATTCGTTTTGTACACACACAGCACTTATTTGATACCATTCATTCAGATTCTGAAAACTTTATTGATCCCCGCAGGGAAATTGCTTAATGCTCATTTCATAAAAAGTCAGGAAACCAGACTGGAGATAAAAGATCTAATAATTACCTGTTGCATTCGGTCTTTGCAGATGAGTTATTCTTGCATTGTATCTATTGTAGAGCCAACCGTGCAGCATCAGCGGTGATAAAAGCAGGATCCTTGAGAGCAGAAAGAGCTGTCAGTTGGTCAGAGAGAGAGAGAGAGAGAGAGAGAGAGAGAGAGAGGAGAGCACATTAGCACCCGCAAGACAAACCTGTTTAAGTGCTTAAGGCTCAAGTGCTTTTAGAGGGCGAGAACATAGAGAGGGGAATGGGCAGTGGAAGTCATCAGTGTTGGAGTGTGTTCCTCTGATGATAATGGTATGTCAGCCCGACATAAACAAACTGCTGCTCTTGTTGCCACTTGATAAAGGAGAAGACAACAATCTGCACATGTCAATTGCTCTCCTCCTCTATAAATACCCTTTTCAATCAAGCACTTAACAAAGGAAATGAAACATGGATAATAACCCTACAGAAAAATCTTGGTAAAAGCAGAAGCAAAAAAATGTGTCAATCTGTCTGTCTTTCCTGCCAAATCCACTACCTGTGATGCATTTACTTGACTAGAGGCAGATAAGGAAAAACTTGGCAAGCTGGCAGCCGAGATGGATGGATGGATGGATGGTTGCAGTGATGTGAGTAATTGATGTAGAAACAAAACTCTTGGTATGCTGTTTTTCTCTGGGTCCTCTTTTTTTTTTATTTCAAGAGAGAGAGAGAGAGGAGTGGCGCATTCATTTGCCGTCCCGTGGGAACATTTCCTGCTTTCATCACGGCTCCCTGTTTGCCAGAATTAGTGAGTGAATGCCATATCTCTCAAGACTTGGAGGGGATTTTGTGTTTTGCTTCCGTTTTACTCTTTTATGCCCGTCTCCAGGGAATTTTCTATAGGTGCCCGCTTTCAAGTGTCTTGTTTTGAACTTTTTCTCCTCCGTCTTTCATCTGGGAATGGCCTCAAAACCAATATATGGAGAGATAAATTGGACAGGAAGATGTGCAGCTCTTCGATTTGCCGTGACATGGATGTGCTATTTGCAGAGCAGATGGCAGTGTTGCCTGCTCTGAGTAGATCTTTCACAGGATAACGTTCGTGTTGGTGTACAATCTTGCTGGTACGAAGGTGTTTTCATTTAGCTGGCCCTTCGTTGAGATTGTCGTCAAACAGCGGAATGCCTTCGACCTTCCTAATTGTCAGCCTTTGTTTTCCTTTTTCTTTGTTTCTCTGCTTCTCTTTCTCTCTCTCTGTTTCTCTTTGTCTCTCTCTCTCTCTTTCCCCTCACCCTCTCCAGACCTTCTCTCACACTTGTCTCCCCTCCCTCCGCTCCCCTGCAGTCCATAATGCGGCGTCTCTTGTGGTGAGCGAGCCCGCAGGCCTTGCCCCTCACTGATCTCTGCTGTGTCGGTGCTGTCGGTGCAGAGGCCAGACACTTGGAGCCTGTTGATTGATCTCCCCGCTGAGGCTCGGCACTTCGCCCGCCTCGCCGCCCATGGACGCCCGCCCTGATCTCTGCTTCTTTTTCGACTCCTTCATCAGCCTGATCATCGCCTCTCTGACGTCTACCTCTGTCTCCGCCCCCACGCCGCCTTTTCTACCACTTCTTTCGCCTCCTCTTAAAGGAGAAAACTCATTTAGAGTCATAACCCACTTTCTACTGTCAACGTGCAGTTTATATTTTCCACAATCACTTTGCATTGCATTCTGCATATTGCAATTTTCTTGTTTTTCAAAATTTTACAAAATTGCTGTGGGCCAACTGAAGTGAGGACCACTCAGACTCAAAAAATGACAAAAAAAAATGTGGAATAAGCATGAAATTTGATGGTTGAGTCTACATGGTTCACAAACAATAAGACAGAGCACGTACACCCAAAAACAGATACTCAGGTGACAGACAGATAAGGTAATAGGGTAATAAGGTAATGAAAAAACTGATGAAGATCTGTGTGGGATCAAAACTGATAAATTGGGTTGACTGATAAATTGCATTATACATTATGTTGTAATTACCTTATTCGACATGTTTTTGTTAGATGAGCCTAAATAGCCCATCAATTGACCCATGTCAATTTTGCACTTTAGTGCACCATAAAAATACAAAGTTTTTGTTGTCAAATCTCAATTGAAATCAGCTTCTGCCTCTGGTTCATATCTGGATTGACTAGCTTGGGCAATTTTCAAGTCTGAGAAAGTTCCATACTGCGCAAAGATTAATGGCAGCAAATGGCT
>OMLF01019206.1:0-12588 GCA_900302615.1 Holocentrus rufus
CACACACACACACACACACACACACACACACAGATTTTCAAGCTCTTCTCCTTCGCAGTGTACTTCAGTACAGTGAGTCACCATGTTGCCTGCTATCTAGTATCAGCAGAGCAAAGACACACACACACACACACACACACACACACACACACACACAAAACACTATTATTATCTGTCATCACCAGTTTTGCTGCTGCTTCAACAAAAACAGTCGATAATGGTGCAGCACCAACTCTTTGGGTGTGTGTGTGTGTGTGTGTGTGTGTTGGTCAGGTTTTACCTTACTTCAGTGCTTTTTGTCAAGTGGCTTGATTGCAATACTGGTCCTGATTCTGGTAGATTCATTGCTCCAGTAGCCTATCTAAAGCAGTATCAGCACTACAGTGGTATCATCTGTCAAATGCTTATCAGTATTGAGAACTGAAGACTCCTCGCAGCATTTATTTCTAAATTAATGTGAATCATCCAAAAGACTCGGGGCCAGTTTTCCCTTATTCTCTTTACCTGGGTAATTTAACTTATCAGTGAATAGGCTGACTTCCAAAAATATATTGCCTGATAGCTGCAGGATAAGGGTTGAAATGGTAAATCTGAAGGCTTTCTATGTTATGACCACAATTATCAATCATGATCATCAATCGCGAATATATGAAGACTTTACTGCACTTTTTATATCTTTCACCTATGGCCATTTTCAGCCGATAGTTCTAAATTAAATAATATAATATATGTCAGTGTCCTTGTGGAAACTAAAATCGCGTTTTTCTTCATGCAAAAACCTAAAATCACAGCTCATATCGTGACCTGTCTGGTGCTCAGTAAACATGTTTCTAACCGACAGGGTAGAAACTAGTTTCCCGAACTGTTATGTACTTATAAACGCTGAAATAAACTATATCGTCAATCTGCGTTCCTTTGGCATTTCACCACAGTCTTAATAAAAGTACCAGTCCAGTTGAGAGTGATTCATATTGTATGCTCAAGCCTTGTTGCATAATTGCCTTTCTTCAAATGTATTGTGTGGGCAATGCATTTCGAATTGTATTATATTGACATGACGTTGTATTGGTTCCAACCAATCAAAACATGCGCAAGAATTTACGTAGCCAATCGGAACTTACGCTTAAACAGAGCGGGACGTTGCGAAAGACGGAAGTTGCAGACCAACGTTTGTTTTGTTTTGACTTGTTTTCTTATCAGTAACAAGCCAGAAACGTCTATTATGGAGCGAGGCAGGTTATTTAAAAGTAGTTTGTAGATCCTGGTGGATTTCTTATGGTGGCCAGTAAACTTCATTCACAGGGTAAGTTTGAAATAATTTGATAAAACGACGAGAGCTCGTTTGTCGCGCAGTGTTTGGCCTGTACTGGAAACTACAGCGCCATGGTAACTTGAATGCAGTCGCGTTTGGCTGCCCAGTCTGCCTGCTTTGAAATTTTGACTTATTGTTGTTGTTATTGTTTTTTGTTTTTTTGTCGTTGTTTTTTAACTTAATGAGTGATTCGCGCGACGTGTAAGCAACAGACACTGATATAAGAGTTAGTTACCTGGGATTTTCTATATGTCTGTATATCCCATAGCTTGTAAACAAATTTGCTGTGCAGGAATGCGCACTTGAATTAAACTTGCGCTGTTTAAACTGACCGCCTTCAAGTGCAAAACTAAAGGGCAGTCTGGTTGAGTTTTAGTAAATGCTAATTGGTATTAACTTAGATGAGAGCTAGGCCACTTAAAGGTTATGTAATTGTATTTTCCCCCTTGGTAACATTATCATGTTTTTGGCAGCAATCACATCAACTCCTGCCACCTGTGAACCAAGAATCCAAGACTGTTTTCTTTGTTTGGTGAGAAATGGAGGAGCTCTACACCTTAGAGAGGGAGGTGGGACGAGGCAGCTATGGGGTGGTCTTCGAGGGCCATATGGCCAAAACAGACCAGAAGGTGGCTATCAAACGACTGCCCTGCAGTAGCCCAGAGTGTATTGAATTGTACCTGCAAGAGCTGTGGGCCATGAGAGCCACTGCCAAGGAGCACCCCAATGTCATCGCTCTCCACAGCTGCCTTCTACAGACGGGGCCAAGGACCCTGCAGACCCTAAAGCCTGGGAAACTGCCTCTGGATCTAGTTGAGAGCGCGTTGAAGGGGAGTGTGGTTGGGGTGCAGCACACTCAGGAAAGGAATAATTCCCAGTTACATCAGAAGACAAACTCTGTATCTACACTTCAGGCCAGGCCTAGGCTCCAGGACAAGACTAACTCAATTACATCTGATGCTAATACCCCGCAAAGACCTCAAAACAGGCCCAGGAAGAGAAAGGCCCAGAGAGGGGAAGAGCAGCAGGGACGGCTGCGCTGCTTGGCCCTGTGGCTGGTGATGGAGTACTGTGACGGGGGCGACTTGAATCAGTACCTGCTCTCCAGGCCCCCGGACATCCAGCACAACCACAGCGTAGTGCAGCAGCTCAGCAGTGCTGTGGCCTTCTTGCACAGCCTGGGCATCATCCACCGTGACCTGAAGCCTGATAATGTGCTGGTCTGTGACACACCCAAAGGCCCTGTTGTCAAGGTAGGCAGATGGGTGCGAGATGAGAATGATGATGGCAGATCAGGTGGCATTATAACTTTAAATTATTCAAAGTTGAAAACACTTGTAGCATTTTTTAAAATCTCAGATGGTAGTTTAATTGTCACAGAGACAAAACACTTACGAGAGAATAACAGGTGCTAATGAAAGCTAATGAAAAATGCAAATGCTATTCATCCCTGTGTGCAGTCACCCAACCTAATGACATACAAATTTGGCACAATAAACATAAAAATGAAAATGCTATGTTGTCCCTAATAGAGATTATATTGATATACCCGGAATGTTGCACAAATCCATGTCCACATTTCCACAAACTGATGTATAATGCAAGTCCACATCTTGATTGTCCTCGTCCACTTGGCATGTTGTTTACATGCTGTTCCTACTGGTACAAACAAAATAAACATCAGATCAGGTATTGGGAATATTTTTTGTTACTGTGCCAGAAGTGACAGCCTAAAAGAAAAACTTTTCCCCTGCTCATTTGTGATAGAGCACAGTTTTTTAGTATTGTATTAATCTGCCCTCTTGTCCTCAAGGTTGCTGACTTCGGTCTTAGCAAGATGAGTGAGGGCCTGGTGGAGGGCGACCTGACCAGGCAGCATTTCTCCTCCACGTGTGGCTCTGACTTCTATATGGCTCCAGAGGTGTGGGGCGGCCTGAGCTACACGGCCCAGGCTGACATCTTCTCGCTTGGTGTGATGTTCTGGGCCGTCCTGGAGAGAATCACCTTCCTGGAAGAAGGTACCACACAGGAACAACTGGGTACGTATACAGTGGAGGGTGACAGTTCAGACTGGGGAGAGACGTGGGACATCAGAGAGTCAGACACAGATTTATTTTTTTTTATCTCTCTGTAGGGCTGGGCAGTAGACATATCAATGCTGTGATATGAGACTAGATATTGTCTGGGATTTTGGATATTGTAATATGGCATAAGTGTTGTCTTTTCCTGGCTTTAAAGATCACAATATCAATGTCAAGGTATTTGGTCAGAGATATAGTGATATTTTATTTTGTTCATATTGCCTAGGCTTGTTTTTCGTACATGTGTTTATTTACTTTACTGTTTTTATTTTGTTCTACATACATTTTATTATGTCTTAGTCACTTATTATCCTTTATATACATATGGAAGGCAACATCCCACAATCCCACACTGATGACCAGTCACAGCAGTCATAGGTGGGTAAGGTTGAGCTTGTGGTCCGGCAGGCTGATGACGCACTGCACTGAATCGAGTTTGACGTAATTAATTGGCACATATTAAAAATGTCATATTAATGCATCATACCTTCATCAGACATGATGGCACAGTCACAAATCTAAATGTCGCAGATGAATTATGGTTCATGCATGTACCTTTCGATATGGATTATAGCTCAGTTTCATCGGCGCAATTTTTTACGGCCCACGTTTTCCTACAGTAATTTAATTTAAGTAGCATTTTGATTCTTATTATTGAAGCTCACAGTATTTTATTCAGCCAACCTAACACTGAAGGCACTTGAAGGCTTTGGCATGGGTAATATAAAGTAGTCCTCAAATTTTAATACCAGTGTAGGGAATTGTCTAGCCATTTTTAATCTTTTCCTGACCTCTCCTCGAGTCCCTACCCAGTCTTTGAGATAACATTGACTGACATAAATGATGAAATATTCAATGTTGATGTGATGGAATGGGAGTCTGATTATCGTGTAACTTATGTATGTATCATAATTTTTTGATTTGCCTTTGTTGTAAATTAGGTTTATGGTTGTACAGACATGAGCAGCGATAAATTAACAAGCAGAAGCACTGGACTGAGCGTTTTAGTGAAGCATCGCACAGTAGCAATGGGTTGTCTGATTTTTTTCTCCTATTTATCTGTCACAACCCCAAATGGCCTGGCAGCATCTTAATGTATGAGAGTGTGGGACCAAGTTGTGCTTTGCATCCCGCTGTCAGACAATAATGCAATGGCTGTAATACAGACGTCTGATTTCATTCACAAAAATGGGTCTGGGCAAGGCCGACTTAATGGGAGGGGAGTATTACCTGTTACACCTAGGTTTAGTTCCTCAGAATCTCAATGGCTCTTTGATACTCTATTAGGCTCAGTGGAAATGGTTTTGACTTGAGAGGTTACAGCGAATTTGAATAATAATAAAAAAAAAAGGCCAAATGGAACTCAGCAGCCCCATCACACTCCTCTTTGTCTGTGAGAAAATGGAGGAAGCTGGATGGGGGCTGTTCACAGGCAGATAAACTCAGCCATTATTTTACCATCTCTCCACTCGGCTCCCTTTACCCCGGCCAGTTATTTAACCAGGCAGGGGGAAGAGACAACCTCTTGAGGTTTAGTGTGTGAACCGCAGGGCCCGTTGCCATCATTAGGGCTTTTTACTCAGTCAGGTTAGGAAATCATTGATGGGCCTCCATCAGTGAGTTCAGCGATGAGCGTCATCCGGGGAGAAGAAAGTGCACTTCAAAGAATGAACGATGTCATCACAGGGTTACTGGCATAAAAATAAATTCATATCGCCTAGAAAACTGATAAAGGAGAACATGAGTAATCTCAAGATTAAGGACTGAGGCATTTTCAATTATTTTCACAGATGATGCTGTTAAATTTTTCAATTTCAGAGCAGTCACGCTCCTCAGCAAAAGGTGTAATGACAAAATACTTGGAGGCACTTGCATTTTTTTAGAGAATACACCTGGTAATCTTTGCCTTTTTGTGAGATATTTAATAATGAACCTGAATTGACACGCAATATCCATCCAATATACTGGCCTAGTGGAGATTCTAGTGGTATTGACCAAGTAATGCTCTCCCACACGTACCACTGGGATCCAAACCACTCCCTGTGGTTTTTGTTGCTGGTATCAATTGGGAACCTGTTGCATAATGGACATTGTTGCGTCTCTGCTCTGGTTTCCCAGGAGCCTACTTCTGTAAGGGCCGCTGGCTGATGCCCCTGGGGGAAGCGCTGTGGGAGAACAGCGACCTCCAGCTGTGCATCCCCATGAAGTTTAAGAGAGCGCCGCCACTGCCGCCCCCTCCCGGACCAGCCGTGTGCAGCCTGCTTCTGGACATGCTCGCCTGCAACCCGGACGCCCGGCCCCCCGCGGACCAGCTGCAGGCCCGTGTCCGCTCCGCTCTGAGGGAGGACTCCCACTGACAGAAACACTCTAATGGCCACAACCGCTACTGCCATGGAAACATTAACTCCAGACCCCCTGACTGCAGTGCAACCTTTCCTACAACAGGGACATGGGGGCTAAGTGAGGCGTGATGTGTAAGCCTATATATAAGGCTTGGGGATTATAGATGTTACTTTCTTTGTTGAAGCTACCGCCCGATTTCTAAACAATCTACATTTACAACAGCCAGATAAGGGAAAAACAAACTGGAGGACTTGAGATTTTAAAGTTCATATCAGGTTCTCTTCTACTGACCTCAGACCCCCTGACTGCACTGTAGCCAATACATGCACAAATATTGAAACTGCTCTATATAGGAACCTACTGGGACTCACTCAAGTCTTATTTAATGCAAGCACCATGCTGGTAATGAGGCTTTGAATGAAAGTCTTATTCAAGGCAGCCTGACGTAAGACGAAAATGTTTTTCTGTGTATACAGCTGAAATGAGCTGGAATTGCTGGGGATTTGTGCTGCTGCAGGCTGAGTCTGCAGCCGGTGTTTATATCCCAGCTTTGTTTTGGGCATTAATTTTGTCAAGCTTAATTTGTGGACAGTGAGCTTTGAACTGCTGCTGCCTGCAGTTTTGAAACATGTAGCAAAAATTTACTTCATTTGTGCTAATTATCCTAGCAAAATATTTCCTCCACATATTCATTAAGCATGGATTGAATAGTCCACTGGAATATAGGGTGCTACATTATACAGGATGTTAATCATTTTGTACATTTATTTAAATTCATACATGTTCTTTTGTTTCAGAGAATATTCTAAGAAAGAGTTAAATGTTAAATCCTGTTGGTCTTGTACAGGATTCAAAGATGGATAATGCTTTCTTGAACCTAAATCAAAGTATTAAAGTATTTTTCCTCCTTTGGTCTGTTTGCACTGAGTTAAAAATGGTCAATGTTTTTAGGATGCTTCTGTTTCAAAGCATCAGAGATACTGAAGTGAGTCAAAAGTGCATTTCACAATGTTGTCACTCTGTTTAATTTCTGCATTGTAGATTAAAAAGGCTATCCAGAACCCTGCAAACAGTGACAATCACTAATATTGTTTTGTTTGTGCAAATTCCCAGTTTCTTAGCAATGCTTTCTTCAGTTTTCAGCACAAATATTCTTTTTTTTTTCTTTCTTTTTTTTGCATGGTTAGCATGCTGTGGATTTTAAAGGAAAAAGAACATTCTATCATGAACAGGAAATTAAAACCAGGCATTTTGATTGTTTCTGATCATATCTGTGCTGAGACCAGAGCATTTATTACTGGTCATCAGTCTTTGTCATTGACAGCAGGACTTGGATAATTTTCTTCCCAGTAACTCAAAACCAAGGACTTGTACTATAACCATGCAGTGTTTTGTCCTTACTGTTTCTTAAACAATTCGAGGTTTAAAACCACATCCCAACCCATATGTAATCAGTAAAAATGACTGATTCATATAAAAATTCTACTCTGTACTTGTACATATTGTATATTGGATATTTGCTCCCCAAAAACAGAATATTTGTGTTTGCAGTTATAGGGGAAGGCCTGGCTCTCACTCATACAAGCTTCGTGCCATCTAACCATCCAAAACTGAAGGAAGTGCTGCTGCTGGGTTAGAAATCAATATTAAACTGTTCCTGACTGAGTTACAATCATGGCACTCGATCTTTAACATAGAGGACTCAAACCACCAGAGGGAGCAAATGGAGAGTTAAGCGCCGGAGAGAAGCTCACCTGACCTCGTGGCTCCCAGCTGAATGATGTCTTTGAAAGGTCTGTGACATTTACTTGTGTAAGTGACTCCTGGCCTTTTGCCTCATGCTCTGTTGGTTTGCCAATAACTCACCCAGACACCCGCTGACCTCCATACAGCTCAACTGCCCCATTACAGAGAACACACAGGAGACATCGGACAAGGAGGGAGTGCAGCTGTGTTTGCAGTGCAGACGTTCTAAACTCAGCAGTATACACTTGATATATCTTAATGTGTGGCATAGTTTGGACTGATAACTGACCTGACAGTCCACATAAACCCACAGCACCCTGACAAACTGAATATGAGCAGATTAGTAGACTCATAATATTGCACAGATAAGGCGAACTGTAGTCACTCATACTCCCCCATAGTATCCAATTGTCTGTCGTCTTCCCTCTCAACAACTGATTATTTGACATCTTATAACTAATTTTTGCTTTTTTCTACTTTCCATCTTTCTGAAGCAAAATCTATTTACTGAAAGATGCTGAAGAAAACTGGATTGGATTGATTTCTTAAGAAGGAAGACTATGAAGACCAACTTCATCTTTGATAGATTGCAGAGGCGTAACTTTGGGTTGAACATTGGGGGGCCCAAAACATGCCCCACCAGATTCTTTTTTTTTTTCTTTTTCTTGCAAATAGGCCATTAAATGTCTGTTTTGCATTAATTTTATGAGGAAGAGACATAGCAAAACAACTCGCTCTACAAATCCCAACTAATGCTGTTGAATAGCATAAAATCATTCACTTTGTAAAAAAAAAACAAAAAAAACCATCAAATTTGTAACATATCAATTTGTTGATCCAGTGTTAGTAAAACCGTATCACTTCCTGAACATATCTTCAGTCATTTGATAGCTATGCCACAATTTAGCTGCACTGTGCAGCATTCTTCTTTGCTTGCTAATTAAACTGAATCCACTGTACTGGCCGGAAGGAATTTATGCTTATGATAGATTGGCTTCTATTATAGAACACCTTAAGCACTGCCTGAGACAGACCACTTTGCCAGTACAAAGGTGGAAATCAACTTTTTATATTTATTTTATACTTTACTTAATTTTAGCAGTGAATTTATTTCATATTTTTGGGCATATGTTCCACATGATGTTACAATTCATGTTTATTTAAGTCCCACTTTCTGTGTTCTTGTAGGCCTGTGTTCCTCCATATGATATGACTATTTGCTGCAGCAACCCAATTTCAAAAGTGGAATGACTTTTAACTTCTATTTTATTTTATCTTAATTTTGTAGACAAGCACTCTTGCCCTCATGAGTGCAATTTAATTGAAGTTGCCCATGCTTCTAATAGAGTAGAAATATTTCACTATTTCTTTTTTTGCAGGGAAGATAAAGCCCAACTGTGTCTCATCCACAACACAAATCACCTCAGCACAGACTCAGCGAGTCTGCGGGGGTAAAAAGTCCTTTTAGATTTCACAGCTGATAGCAGGGGTGAGCAAGCGTGGAGAGAAAAGAGCAAATGTGGCCTAGTCCTCAATGCGTCAGTGTTGCAACGCTAAAACTCCCAGCGAGGCAAAGTCACGACACGGGGAGCCGCATCCAGGAAATTACGCATGGCCGTTCAGCCTCAATCATCCCGGGCAGCTGGAATCTGTGAGACATAGGTCGCCGTATGAAGCTTTCCCCGTTATTGCTAACCATTTTTCAGATGACAAACCGTTTCCAGAAAAGGCGTGCGGCTGAGCCGAGCACTCAGTCAACGTTCAATAGACAGGTAACTGATGAAGATGTAATTGCAATGGCTGCGTCAAATGAGCCAGTAAAACACTCGAGCAGGGCAATCATCAGGGGTCTCCCGCAAGGGCTCGGACCCTTGACACGGGAGGACGCCATGATGGAGGCTCTGCGACGGCGAAGACTTCACCTGAGCGCAGCCGACACGTTCCAGCACCGGAGAGAGGAAATCTGAGTCATGTTGGAAGCCAAAAGTGCATTAGCTGTTTTGTGATTTAGGCTTCACAAACACATTGGAAAGATGAGCCAGAATAAAAATGACATTTCCCTGCCAGAATATAAATAAGAATATTAAAAAAAAAAAGTTTTGGCACATAACGTTTGTGAAATATACTTTATTCCTTGAGATGTTTGTTCCACATCTGGAATCCACCAGCAGAAACCATGTAAAATGCATGACAGAAAAACAAGAAATTGGATTAACTGAGGGGTCTTAAAAAAGCAATTTATGTAACACTAATATTCATTTCCTGCCCTATAAATCAAAATTGTGCAATTACACAATGACTGCCCACTGAGGACATTTCCCACTGTTCATTCATCCACTGCCAACCATTAATGAACGCTTGATTCATAATGGTTTTCCATTTAATTACAGCATAAACATGATTAACTAAAACCATGATGCCAAACAGTCTTTCTCATCCTAACCCAACACAAACATCCTCTGAGGGATACCTAGACATTTTAAGCTTCAGAGTGTCATTTTGCATGTAACACTTCAGTAATTTCATAATTAAAAATGCCTTGGTATCACACACGGCTGGTTCACTGGTAAAGGGCTAGTGGCACGCAGTGAAGAGAACTAAATGTACTTACTTGCCATTGTGTATGTGACGGACAAATACTAAAACTTCTTAATGCACCTGTAACAGACTGGAGTTCAAAATGTCTAAGTGTCCCTTAAAGCACAACCTGCCTTTGGGTGAGACTGCAGCAGCACAGTGGTTGTGTCTCAAATTTAACTCTAATTTGTCTTTTAATGTGCCGTGGTTTCATCTCATCGCTTCACTCCTCGCATCCCGCCTCACACCGCGTCCTGATCTAAACAAAGTGGAGGAGATGCAGCGGCCTTGCCTGGTAGAAGCGAGATAAACAGCAGATGCAAACTTCAACCACAATGTCCTCTAATGCGGGAAAAATGGCACAAAGTGAGCCTCAATTTCTGATCCACTCCATGTGCTGCAGGCGTCACGTCCAGAGAATAACGTCCTAATAAATAAAATCATTTGTGTGTGTGTGTGTGTGTGTTTGTATGTACTGTCCTGATAAAAACAAGGTCTTCTATAAAAAGGCTTGAATCTGCAGGCTTAGTCCATTCCAGGTCCGTACAGATCCTTCACCATATACGGCCCCTCCAACTCATAGCCCATCTTCCTGTAGTAGTTCCTGGTTCCTACGCCTGAACAGACCATGCATAGAAAAGTGTTACGTAGAGGACAAGTATCACGCAAAATAACAAGGAACTGTTCTCTTTTCATTTTTCCAGAGCAGAGCTAGGTACAGCAGCTCTTACTCAAAGAAAAGATAAACAATTTAATGTAAAAATGACAAAACATAAAAGTGATATTATTGAAAAATGTAGAAATGTACATTTATCTGAAGAAGGCCTCAGTCTGAAACATGTTTTATAAGTAGAACTATATATTTGTCTTTAGAAGAAGTGTAATCCCTACTTTTTTCCTCTGATGATGCATTTTTGTCGACAGCACCTTTTCTCTTACACTGTCTGAGCCTGGACCTTTTATCCACTGATCCATTGAAAAACGCAGCAGCTCATTTATCCATGCGCCTCAAAGAGGAGGTTGTTTGAATGTGTGAAATGTCTGAATGACTGAAATAGATGAAAACGGTGCAAAACATCCACTATGAAAAATCATGTACGCATGTTCTCAAATATCCTCGATGGCCTTATTTAGAGTGTTTTTTTTTCACATCAAGTACATGGAGTTTTACTCAGTGAGAAAATTCTTCCAACTGAGGAGTGAGACATTTTTCCCACTGGATTTGAAATCATTATATTTCTTAGGTAGAACAGGAGGATGGGATAAAACATGTTCCTGTGTTACGATTCTCACCTGAGATGACGGCCAGTTTGCCAGAGCCGTGCTCCTCTCTGGCAATTCTCTCTGCCTCCTCCATCAGCATCATACCAAAACCCTGCACAGGGAGGACAAAGAGGTGCAGGAAGAAAAAAGTCACTTGTAAAACAAAAAGATATTCACAGGATTTGTGCTTTATTTGCCTGTTAATCTTTGCCTTTGGGCAAAATGAGGGTCTGTGTCTTTTTCCAAGTTAACTGCGATACGGTTTTCTAGGAGTGAGAATGTAACTATGTCAACCACAGGAAATGACTCCTAAAATATTCAATTTTATGGGGATATGAGGAGCCTGATGTTGACATCTCAAGTTCTTTATACTTGGGAAACCTCGCATAACAAAATCATCTCAGGACAAACTCCAGTCTAAAATAACACACATATCAGGCTATTTCCTGATGTGTTCTTAACTGGTTTGGGCACCGCAGAAGGTAAAACACAGAAAAGAAGCACAGGCAGGTCCCTCTTGATTAGCTAAAATTACAGAGTCTGGCATCAGACTAACTATGACTCCTCCACTCCTCGTGCCAAAACCCTGATGCCTCCCAGAATGACAGCTTCCTGAAACTCTGTCCAATAAATGAGGCTCCATGAGAGTTTATGTGACTTTTGCATTCAGGCCCTGGTTTGCTTGTAGTTGAAAGTCAATAGAATACACGTTCATATCTACTTTATGTGCGGTGTAGTGAGCGCCTGAGTGTGTGCAGCCACCTGATGCTGGAACTTGCTGGGGTCGCGGCTGCTGACGGGGACGACGCTGCCGTACACGTGCAGCTCGCGGACGATGGACACGCCTCCTTTCAGCTCCGGCCGGAACGACTGCGGGGAGCAGCGGCGCAGACGCAGCAGGCCGATCAGAATGTCCTGCTCGGGGTCCTCGTAGGAGAGGAAGGTCTCCCAACCGCCGTTGGCCACGTAGTCCCTCCGCACCAGCTCCACCTCAACACACACACACACACTGAGTGAATGGAGTGATTGTTTCAGAGAATACATGCCGTTTGCCTTACAGGACCATGAATGCATCAGTGTTTTTTTTGGCATGGGTGGCTTCAGCTACAGGGGTAATATAGGGTTAAAAGTTAACAAGGAGCACAGTCCCCAAGGTGCTTCCAGTTACCTGGTAAGGTCTCACTTTGTGGTGGATCTCCTGAATGCCCACCTCTCGGGTTCTCACATCTCGACACTGCAGACACACACAGATACAAATGATCATCT
>OMLF01019209.1:0-21939 GCA_900302615.1 Holocentrus rufus
TGCTATAGACTTCACCTTATGCTAAGCTAACACAAAAAGCTAAACATCGGAACCGAACCAGTGGATGTACAGGTGTGAAAATGGTATCAATCATCTTGTCTCAGTCTGGGTAAGTCAGCAAAAGGCTTTTTTGCTCAAAATGTTGGAGTATTCCTTTAATGCTAGAATAAAGATGTAAGCAGTCAGTTTGACTGCTTACATCTTTATTCTACATCATATCCATAATATCTGAGGGGGATCACACTAACTGATGTTTCTTGCAAATTGTATGATTTTTAAAAAAAAAAATTTTTTATTAAAAGCACTTCACCCCCATATATTGGCAATGTAACTCTAGTGTGTGTGTGTGTTCGTGTTATTAATTGCGTTAATAGTTAAATCCTTAAAATGTATCCCTCTTTCTCTTCCAGCTGATTTTGGTGAACCGCACACTGGCAGAGAGGGGGTTGGGTGTTTGGGTGGATGGATTTTGAACCCCCACACCTCAGTCTCCGCCGGCACATCCCCCTTATTTTCTTCTGATTGGCAGTCTAGGACACCGGAACACCTTTCACTCTGCAGCGGGAGTACCCACACAACCAGTGGATTTAAGAAGATTGTTTTTTTGTTTTTTGTTTTTTTGCTTTCTTTATCTTTGTTTGTTGTTTTTTTACACCACTTTTCAAAAGAAATTAAAAAAAACATGTTTTCAGGCATAATCTACAAGAACGAAGTACTGCTTGAGAATAACTTTCTCTTCCCCTCCATGTCCCTACACACAAAGAACTTAAAGAAGAAAATGGTACTTGTAAATTTTTAAAAAGAAATCTATATTGTATCTAAATAAAGGTTAATCTGATTGCGTTTTTTTCCCTCCCCGTCCTACCTGAAGTTTTCCTCTGGGCCTCGACACTATCTGACTGTGGATCATCATGCTGTGGATATGTATCTCAACTTCAACATGTATTCATTAATGAAGGATAAACATCACCATCAGCTGACTGTCTAGACACTTGTAACGTGCTGTTGACAATAGGCATACAATTTTTCTCCATGTATACAGTTTTGAGGTCCATGGACACTTGTGGTATATGTGCGATTCTTGTCTGTAGGTCTTCGTGTCGGTCTCAGGCACCGGCTGCATTTCACTTTTTTTTTTTTTTTTTTTTTTTTTTTTTTTTTTTTTTTGGTTCCTCCAAAAACACTTTCAGTCCCACCGTTATCTGGATTTGTCGAGTGAGGCAAAAACCTTAGATGGATGGTAGCACAGCAAAGAGCAGAAGAGGACAGAGTGTGTTTCTTGGTTGGAGTACCAGGGGCTCAGGAGGCATGACCAGGCCTGCTTCATCTGCCCTGGCCTTCATACAACTCTGTGGCCTTAAGGAGAGAATGGGCTTCCTTCTCTGGGATCTCCATCCTGCGGACAGAGCTGCTTCACCTTCTGTCAAACTCCCTTTAGCTGGTTGCCTCTGCTGTCCATCAGCTAGCCTGACCATTCTCCAGCATCAGATGCTGCATTCGAGAGATATCAGAAATCCTGGTTTCCTGCTTGGGAAAATATAGGCCCCTCAAGTCAAAATTTTAAAAAGGAAAGCCATTCATACATGGCACATTAAACAGCACTACTTTTGGCACGTTTATACAGGGTTCATACAAAGTCTTAAAAAGTTTGGAAAATGCTTAATTATAACTGTAAGGTTAGTAGTATGCTTGAATTCAGATATACTCCTTGAAAAATGCTTGATATTCAACATAATCTGGTGTTTTATACTCAATCTCATGTAAAAAAAAATCTTTTAATTGAAACAATTCCATTCTCTAGAAATTACCAAGCATTAAATTATCCTGATCAGAACTACAATCAAAATTACCATCAACAGCTGGTAAAAAAACAAAAAAGTGGCAATATACATTGATTGCTGTGAGTATAAAGGAATTCTGTAAACTGAATTTTTAGCAATTGCTTTTAAAGTAACACTTTTGATGATAAAGGCCTCGAGAATCTGGAAATTGTGGCTTATGTACCTTGAAACTGCTTGAAAAGGCCTTGAATTTTACTCTCGGGACACTGTAGGAACCCTGTTTATAATTCTCAAGTTACACTTTGGTTATGGGTATTTGGCATTATGTCACCTTATATCTATCAAAACACCTCTGGGTAAGCTAGCTAGCTAGCAAATGGGGGATTCACATGTGCCCATGCTTCTCTTTCTGAATTGGACGACTGGAATGCTCAAGCGGTCAGGAATTTTGGACTTGGAATGCAGCATCAGTTCCACACTACATATAGACTCCTATCTGGAGCAGGGACTGATGGGAGAGTGCTCCTCCATTGGTGGCCTGAGCCTCAGTCAGCTGTCCAGGGACTTTCAAGAGGGGAGGGAATCCAATAAAAACTCTTGGACAGACCGTAACATCTGGCTTGGCAGGAGCACTATTCAAGATTTTACTTTGCCTTGCTACACGGCATTCTAGGCCTAGTACATACAGATCCAGTTAGTATCCTTCAGTGTGCATGGTAAAAGCATCCCAGGTGCGCCCCTCTCCTGTACTCTTTGCTGTTGACATCTCCATCATCTAGTATATCCTCATCTGTCACACGACATTTTTATCAGGCCAGTAGCACACTGCTGTTCCATATTCTGTATTCCCTTTCAGAGATGAGGGTAAAGGAACTAAACAGGGTCTCAAAGATCTCCTTCCTGCCTGTGTACCCAAAGGGTTCAAAGTCTGTGGCAGCCCTGTACACAGAGACAACTGCAGTCTGTATCATCTATAAAGGGAGCTCCCCTGTTTGCTCAGTGGGGTGTTAAAGTGCAGTATGATACAGTGCAGAGTACAGAAGCTGTGAGAGCTGCAGTCATTCTGCAGGAAGCATGACAGCGTTTCAAAGCGTTGTTGCATTTGGGTTAACACGGAAATCTGAATTTGGCTAGTCACACTTAGAGTATACACAGTTCAAATTATTTCTGCATTTAATCGTAATGATACTTAATGTCTTGAATTCGAAGCACTGAAGTCAAACCTTAACCATGTTTGGACTGCAGCTAAAACAATGTTAGATTCAGCCTATGTGCCCTTTCGGGGTTTTCTTTCCAAGACAACTGCACTTCTAAATAATGTTTTATCAATGCATTTCATTTTTTTAACCAAGTCTGTTTCAGTGGGTAAATATACACAAGAGCGAAAAAAAATCACTGGCGTTACCCTAGCAATAAGGCAGCTTTATTCAGACTAAGCTGAAGGATGGGATGCAAAAAGGGGTTTCAAGTGTTGCATTTGACACTAAAGACTAACAGCTAGAGAATGTTTACTGCATAACTGTTCTCAATGACAATACAGGTAAATAGCACTTTCTCAAGAAGGTCGACTCCTCAATAATGCATAACTTCAATAATCTATCTCAGGAACAGTTTGGTGTTTGATTCATGAATTCGAATGTCTGAGGGCAGCTGATGTAGGAATGCGCATTAGATGATATTAAATCGTGTCTTGAAAACCTTGTTGAAATGGAGATATATAGGAATATAGGCGTTCAAGGCTTGTGTGTTTCATTACTTGCAAGAGACTGGGTCAACATGATGTACTGGAAACGGAGCAGTAGCCATATTATTGGATTGTTGTTGGCTTGTTCGCCCTTTTCCTCTCCATTTTAACTTTGAGATGAACTGTCCTGTCCCTCCTTTCAAGTCTGTTTTTTTTTTTAAAAAAAAAAAAACAAGCTTGATCATGCCATACTACCATATTTTCCCCACTCCAATGAGATAACCCAACACCTTGCTGTCCACCCCCACCCCACCCCAAAAAACAATAATGTAAGATGCTTGATCAAATTAGAGCTGTTGACTTTGTTCAGTTCTCTGTAAATAAGATATTTCACTGTACTTTTGTATAACACTGGAGAGAAAGATGGAAACTAAAGGGAACATTTTTTTTTGTTTGTTTCATTGTTTGTTTGGTTTTCTGGTTTATCCCGCCTCCCCCCTTCCAGAGCCACTCGATGTTCTCCATTGGTAGGACTGGTTTGAAGTGTTTGCTTAGCTAGACAAGTAATCATTTGATTATTTAAATGAGTGTTAAGCTATCCTGCCCAAAAGCATTTAACATGTACAGGTCAGTTTTTGCTAGGCTCATCTAAGGTTTGATTCTTGGTTGTACAGATCTGTTGGAAAAAAATAAAAAGTTATTAAAAATGTTTGTTATATTTTCCATGTTCTGATTGTGAAATGTCAACTTAGCCGTTAAGAGATGAAATCGTAGACACCAAAATCAACTGTGTGTGAATAGTTGCTGCTTCTAAAGAGAAACCCAAATGGTAAATCATTCTATGGTATGACATTTTTGTGCAGGAGATAGGTAGAATTTACATGGCATATGATGATACAAAATAAACTACTTACTGCTTTCCCTTTAAGGAGAAGTTAGATGGTAGGCATTATAACCACTGAGCAAATGTTCATCGGTTATAGTTCCTACCATCAAGCTTCGTTTTTAAAAAAAAATCACTCCAAGATGTGTATTTCATTACCATTCAACACACAATACATTCCTTTAAAGAAATTCTCAAAAAGCATCTTTACTTTTATCAGCCAGTTTCACCTAGGATTTTCAGGTGCCTCTGCACCCCTAAAAGAGTTGAGAATTGATTTTAGAATAGTACAACAAATGCATGAAAGATGAAAGTTCAATTATTGGATGCCAAAAGACAATGTATAAAGTGACTTATACAATCTCTGAATACTGGTTGAGCACTTTCTTATCTTGTATGGTAACATTTTTTTCTTAGTGTCTGCAGGATGGGAATAGAAAGCATTATGCTAAACAAAAACTATTTTGACAGTTTATCAGTTATTCCATCAAAAATTGAATATAATTTTTGATCTATAATTTTAAGATTGAATTACATCTTAATACCAATGAAAATCAGTAATGCTAGTATATATTTTGTCCTATGAAAGATTGTGTACATAAAACTGTACAAAACTCACCAGAAATTGTGTTAAAAGGAGCCAAGATTATCAAAAAAAATCTCCATGGCGGAGCTGAAGCATACCCTCAGACTTGCTTTTTGCTTCCTTGTAGCATTTCTTGGAAAGTGTCTTTTTAAAGATTGTTTGTGTGGCATTAGATAGTTCACAGAAAAAAGAGACCGTAAAGACAGGATGAGGGTGTAACAAAGCAACAGAGGTTCCAGGGTGATTTCAAAGCCAGGCCACCAGCATGCATAGATTGCCCTTGTAGAGAATTTTGCCCCTGCCCCTTTCAGTCTGTACACCACTAGCTAGTGGCTATCACTCAACATAGTTTAAAGTTAGAGTTAGCATGGAGCCATAGAAATAGCTGAGGATAAATGGATGATTGTGGTCTATGTTCTTATTACTTTACAGCTAATGTGACCAATGAGACAACCTCAGTCTCAAAAATGTATTCTTTAAGGCCCTTGGCAATGTGGTTAATGGTTAATACATGCTGGTACAGTTATAGGGCAGTGTCACTAGGTGGCAATGTGCCACTACATGTTCATATTTATCATTTCATCATCTCCAAACGATAGTGGAATATGACATGTATGTCCTAATACCAGGATGCAAGTGACAAACTAAGATTTTTACAAATATGGAATAGGACACAATTGGGTCTATGTGACATTTGCTATCAAGTGTAAGTCTCATTAATTTTCATAGCTTCTTACTGCTGAAGCTCTTCACAAATCCCGTTATTCACAACTGATTAATCCATTTATATGGCATGTGATAAAGCTATGGCCACATGAATTAGCTGTGATAGCAGCATCTCTGAGCAGTTCACGCTCCCAGTAAGCCCATTCAGACCCCGATAATGGAGCTGCAGGTTAGAAGATAGAAGCCCAGCACCGGGTGGCACTGTACACTCTGAACAAGCTGCTCTTCAGCTTCTATAGGTTGGTAATGTGGAAGCAAGGGCCCTGTAAAAGATTCATGAATTACAATGAGTGTTTCTCCCTTTGACTCTGGCAGCCTGTGAACTTTTCTTCTTCTATTATAGGGGAGCAGTGAGGTGGTGCGGTGCAGACTGGTTAAGTACAGCACTCCAGCCAGGCTGAATAAGTGATTCAATGCACTGTGGAAGATAGTGCTAAAGAATTGAAGAGCAGCAGTTGCTGATACCCAGTGTAATTCAGCTCTGCCTGTTGAAGACTCCCAGAAAGTAGAGTACACCTTTGGACATAGGTTTTTGATACTGTCATTTAACATAGATCATTTATTATCACATATACAGTCATATATATGTATGGACACTTACAGTGAAGAAAGACAAAACATCAGGGTGAGGTGCAACAACTGACCCCGAGCTGGATTCAAACCCAGGACTTTCCTTACATGGTACACATCTTAGTCAACTGAGCCACCACAATTCCTCGTGCACATAATTAATAAGAGCTTACAGCCCATGCGGTTGCACTTTGGTAAGATATCACAGATTTTGCACTAGTCAAGTTACGCCAAGTGAAAAGAATACTCCAACATTTTGAGCAAAAAAAAAACTCTTTCTGATTTACCCAGATGTTTGATACCATTTTCACCTCTGTACATCCACTGGTTCAGTTCCTATAGGTAGCGTTTCATAGCTTAGCATAAAGACGTGAAGTCTACAGGGGTCATTAGCTTAACACAGACATATCTGTTCAGTGGTTGTAGTTCCAACCATCTAAATTCCTCTAAAACGACTCTCGTTTTATCTTTTTAAATGTCCAAGACGTGTATTTCAAATACACAATACATTGTATAAATAAGACAGCTTCGGAGTTACAGTAAGGTTTATTTTTTTCACTAGGCTAATGACTTCTGTAAACTTCAAGTCTTTATGCTATGATAACACAAAGTATTACTCACAGGAACTGAAACAGTGGACTTACAGAGGTGAAAATGGTAACAACACAAGAGTAACAATAACAAGAGTATTATGCCCAAAACGTTGGAATATTCCATTAAGAAATTAATTATTAGTCTGCAGTTATTATTACTAAATTTGAGTAGCTTTTTTTGCACCTTTCGTCTGTTGTAAAAAGTACCCAAAAGTTATACTTGAGTCAAAGAAAAAGTATCTTACTAAAATATTACTTTGGTAAAAGTGAAAGTCACCCATAAGAATATTACTTGAGTAAAAGTCTCATATCTGATTTTAAATGTACTTAAGTATCAGAAGTAATTTTCTGGCAATAAATGTACTCAAGTACAAGTAAAAGTAAATTTATGAATGTGTGTGTAAATATGTGTGTTAAATGTGTAATTCTTATTTTGTCAAAAACAAAATAATATAGTTATAAAATTTTAAAATAAAATAAAAAAAGAACATTTATTGGCAAAACCCTTCACACACTTGCTTTAAAATGATTCTTATTTACAGCTTTTATTCTTTTTTTTAAACTTTTTATTTGGCAACATTTCTGCTTTTTTATTACCATTTTTTTGATTCTGTCTTCTAACTTGTGCTCTTGTATTTTACTCCATATTAAAAATGCTCTGTTGTTGTTGTTGTTGTTGTTGTTTAGGCTATCATCCGTCCATGCCTGTTAAAAAAACATCATACATGGGAACAATAAATCGCCAGTGCGTGTTTAGGAAGTACAGGGGGACACCTTCATTCCAGTCACAGAACATCGAAAGTCGCATCGCTTGTGGGATAAAAACTGAACATCATGAAACATTATGACTTATTTTGTCTGTCAGATTACTTAGGAGATTTTTTAAAAGAAGCGACTGGCTGCCAAAACCCCACGGCACTCGATCTCAGACAGTCAGCTACAGGGAAAGTTGATGCTAGCTAGCATTGGATAATACAGTCACCGACCGGAGATAAGCTGAAAACTGAACAATTTTGGAAAGCCAGCGGTGTTCTCTCCGGCATGGATTAAAAGCCCACAGCAGCGATCATAAATGTATACCTTCATGTTGGGTAGGCTACATTAGATTTTTGGCAGGGCTCCTAAAAATAGGTTACGGGATACTGGTTTCATCCAAGCAATATGCTCCGCCTTACTGATTATGATGCTCCCTACCTGCGTCGGTGCACCTCCCTCCTGCAAGACTTCTGTTTTTTTGTGAGAGGTGTTCAATGAAGATGTATCGGAGTAAAAGTACACATTTTATGCGGAAAATATAGCGAGGTAAAAGTGAAAGTTCCCAGAAATATAAATTCTCAAGTACAAAAATACAGAAGAAGAAGAAGAAAAAAAGTACAGTCACGAAATATTTTTGCTTCGTTACTTTACACCACTGCATTTAACACATTACACAGTGTCCATCTCTTTAAAGTTTGACAAGCCCCTTGACCAGTTGTGTCAGCAAATCCATCTGAGAAGACTTTTCTTACCACATCTGATTAGATTGTACTTTATTTATTTATTTATTTATCCCACAACGGGGAAATTCATTTCATTCATTTAGATTTAGTTCTCTAAGTTTTTGGGATGTAACTGTGGGAAGATTGAAACCTCTAATCAGAATATTCATTCTTAAATAATTAATTTACAATTATTTAAGTAAACAATTGGAAAATTGCAACACTTCTCATTTTAATAGGAGTCTATGGATCCCCCCCCCTTTTTTTTTTTTTTTTTGATACATCAATCACACCGTGAAGAGAATGTGATAATGGATGCTTTTCTTTACAAGGTTATGGACTCATAGGAAATTCTTTACACATGTGACAGGGCAGTTTGGGAGAAAAGTAGAGCATAAATTGACTGTAATAATTTGCCCTCACAGTAGGGCAAGTTCTGTTACACTGTCAGTCGCTGGATTTGACAACCTCCTCATTTTAGAAATGTGTGTAAGAAGGGAATTCACATTGTGCCCCATGAAACAGTTGCCACTGGAAGTTTCTGTGTGGTATCATTGTAAAACTCGGCCATTGATATGTGTGGTGTATTTAATACATCAGCCTTGATTTTTTTATTTTATTTTTTTATTTTACAGTTCTCCCTCACCTCAAGTAGATGGCAACTTACCGTTCCCAGCTGACAGACCAACTTCCACATGCACCTTACACAGGTGATGGAACACACAACACTACATTTACTGAGGCGTTTCTCAAGCTTTACTTTCCACAGAACAAACAGCAGGTCAGGTCAGGCCTTTTTTTCTGCTTTTCTCCAGGTGCTGAGGTGTGTCAGAGCTGGGGATATTTTAGCCCCCTTGTCCCCAGTCTTTACATAGTAAAAATGCTTCATATGGAGTGTTAATGCTCTGTGAAAAGATGGCTTAAAGTGATAGTTCAGCTTCTTACCCAAACAGTGGTATTTGCTGCTCCTTACAAGTGTGATGGATCCTCCAAGTTTGGCCTGTCAGCTCCTTCCCTGTCGCAAGAAGGAGCTCTTCACTAGGAGTGTTCTGCTCCAAAATGAATGAAGTGGATGTAGACCCAAAAACAAAAAAGCTACAAAAATGTTTTGAAAAATGCACAACAATTGACTTGCTTCACTGGTATACTGCACGTCAGGGGGAATGCAAAAATGGGGTGTGGAAGAATGGGGTGTGTAGATTCTGGCTGAGGGTGGCACTAGAGGAAAGGTCATGAGGTCCCCCGAGGTTGACAGGTTCATGTTCTGGTGAACATGAAGGTGCTCAGAAAATTTCATGGCAAACTATTCAACAGATTTCGACATATATTGCCTTGGTGGAAAGTGAATGCACAGACGAGAGGTGCAAATTGCTGGTGCAGGTGCAAATTTGCACCTTTATTAAACATTTTAATCTCTTACACACTTAAATGTTGTGAGCAAAATACCCTTTTTCTGACTTACCCAGACTGAGACAATATGTTCAAAACCATTTTCACTTCTGTATGTCCACTGGTTCAGTTACAATGGGTAACATTTTGTGTTAGCTTAGCATAAAGACTTAAAGACGGCATATAGACATCCGTCAAAAGTAGGTGGTCAAAAAGTACCTTTTTGACCAATATAATATTTAATTTAGCTTGGAATAATTTGCTTTGGTTAAAAGTCTGGACATTATGTTAGACAAATGTCCACTAATAAAAATCAAACATTGCAGGAAAAAAAGAACTGGTGCCTTCTTCTCACACTTGTGACAACAAATGAGTGCTGGCTAGATATTTATGCAGCTATATACTATGTGATGTTCTGTACGTTCTTTTTTCTTCCTATTTACATCCTACTTTTCACTGATGGACCAGTTTCCTTCCAGGAAGCACTTCATTTAATCTAAATAAAACTGTGCAACATGCACATCCTAATAAATGTAATAATAATAATAAGAGATAAACATGAATGTGCAGCACTCATGCTTGCTCTCTTTCTCTCTAAAACTCCATGTTTTACTGATTTACAGTATAAATGTCATGTTTTTTTGAGAGAATAATAGTTGAGTTGAATAGATATGACTAGTTGATTAATGAAAACCCACACAGTCATTTTTAACTGTTTCCATTTTCCACGGATTTGTGTTGACCCCAGCTGGTGAACCAAAGGCTGGGAACATATGCCCATGTTAAATTTTTACTTTTTGGTTGAAATATTGTCCTGACCTATTTCAAAAATAAAGACAGCGTAGACTTGATTTGTTTCTACGCCTCATTTTAAGGTGCTTTGGAAATAGATATAGATAGACAGATAGATAGATATACATACATATCTGTGTGTGTGTGTGTGTGTGTGTGTGTGTGTGTGTGTGTGTGTGTGTGTGTTTGTGCATTTTAACTGTCTGGGGACTCTCTGGGGTCCCAGGTGGTTGCCCAGCAAACTGATGAATAATTTAATTTCACTCTAATTTAATTCACTAGAAACAATACCATGTAGAGAATGTGTCAGAATGAATGACATAATTCTAACTTTCACTCAAGCCACTACAGTCTCCCCACCTGTAGCATAGGCAGTTCCACAATAATAATCAATCGATCGATCAACATTTAAGTTCCCATGACTGAATCCGATGAAATGGGTCCTGTGGTCTGTTATTGTCGTTTGATGGATGAATGAAAACCACTGACACAAGGATGGACGGAGTATTCCAGGTATGTTGGCTTGGAGAAGCTTCCAGCAGATGGCATTAGAAGTCAGCAGTAGACCAGCTGTAGTTTGAACCTGACAGATCCATTTTTTTCCTGGTAAGCGTACCATGTACAAATGGAATTACAGATTTACTTAAATGAATACATTTTGCAGTTGCACAAGGGCATTTTTTCACGCACATGCTGAGCTCTAGATTTAAAAGGAAAGATTTCATCATCTGACCTTTTGTCTGCTCAAGTTTGAAGCTCTAATTTCAAATAAACTTTAATGAATGCCCATGGATGTCACCAGAGCATGGTACAACAATCATTTATAAATTAAGTTAATCCACACATTAAAGTATAAATCAGGTGAGCTTTCTGTTATGGATCTTAATATTTCGGTACCCACAATATCACCTCAGTGCATGGGACCAGAGGTGATGGTCAAATGACTGCATCAGATGGAGCCTCCTGGACTCCTAAAAATTCATGTACAAAAACAGCATTTTTTTGTGCTTGTGTAAAAACTGTTTCTTCGCACCTGTTTGCTGGCCTTGCTGCCGTACTGGGAGTCTTGTTATGTGCTCCAAAGCACGGTGGATAGCCCACGTACAGGGCTGTCTCTGCCAGCTGCTAGATGAAACTGTGCTTTGATGCGCAGAGCCACGTCTCTTTGATGGAAGTTCATTAGAATGAGAGCTAACAGCTTTTGTTTAAGGGTCTCCTTGATGTGCCTGCTCTGCAAGGGGAAAACAGGATACAGTTTTATTTTAACTAAATGTGCCTGTGTGTGCCTGTCATTGCACTAAAGCAGCAGCAAAAGGCGTCCCGCGACGCTGTACATCACACTGCAGTCACAACAAAATGATCAAACAGCCAGTCGACAAAACCATGTAATGCAATACAGCTTCTGTATAGGCAGGCCTTTCTCCATTAATGAAAGAAATGTGTTTTAATTAGGAACATCTGAAGAGAGACAGAGGTTCTGTCCATTTTACACAAATCTTTAGAGATCTAACGATGAGATGCTAAAACAGCAAAGGCTGTTTTCTGTGAAATGACAACCAGGCATGATGGAGAATGCACTGAGGACAGACTCCCATGAGGGATTTGGCTCTCACGTAATTCTTTCAGTCCCCTACACTAAGACTTTCAGAGCTGCTTCACACAATGGTAGTGGACATTTCTATGCAATGAGCCTAGTTATCAATGAAAATGACATTTGTTAAAATGACTGTTTGGTTGTCTTGCAGCTCTACATGGATTCCAATTCCTCTTGATATTGAAGATTCTGATTTTTAATTTCATAATCAGTCGTAAATGCTTTTTGTTGGATCTCTGCTCTAATGGCTTAGCTTATTCCTCTCTATTGTTAAAATGTGAATTTATAATTTTTGCCTGTAGTAGTGACCTGTTGATGTTGCAACAGTTCCATGACAGTGGGTTGATAAAAGTCATAAATTGCACAGTGCAGGTAACAATCTATAAGTCTTTTAGGCAGCCATGGCATCCTGAGGCCATAATATTCATATTCAACACAGTCACACAAATCTTCTGAAATGAACTCTGAAACACAGATTACATGTTGCAGATAAATAACGTGAACATTCTTCCTCTAGTATGAATTAGAATTAATTAGTAAAACAACAACCTTGTGTGTGTTGTGTGTTCAGCGGTTGTAATTCCTACCACCTAACTTCTTCTGAAAAAAAAAAAAAAAAAAGAATCAAGAATTGTGTTTTCAAATACACGATACATTGTGTAAATAAGACACCTTCAGAGTAGCTGTAAGGTTTTTTTTTCTCACTTGGACAGAGCTAGGCTAATGACTCCTTTAGACTCCAAGTCTTTATGCTAAGCTATTGTCTCCAGTCTGCGAGATGGGAAAAGGATGAAATGTTGGAGTATTCCTTTAAGTTTTGGTCATGTTTAAATAAGAAAAGCCTTTGTTGAAAACTTTTAACAACTCTTGAAAACTTTTTTTCGAGAATTGGGAAATATGGCAACAAATTCACTCCCCCAACCTCCCTTAATTTCCACCACAATATTTCAATGTAAAACTATTGGCTGTTTCATGTAATGTAAATGTAATCCTTTCCTTATAGGGGAGCCTTGTTTCTCTTGATTTTCAAGCATGTAGCACGTTACACTTTAACATAATGTGGCTCTTTCATGAAAATTTTGTGTCTAAAATACTAAGTTCTGAATATAATGACTATGAGCTTTCATGTTGTGGAGCAGTTGGAGGCACAGTGGGATCTGTTGTTACTGTTAATGGCACAATGACACCATTGTCAATATTGACAGTACTGCATTTGCCAAATCAATTGACGTGAAACACTTGTGCTTTGAAAATAATTCACCATCTTCCCAAAAATAAGAAACTATGGTAGAGTGAAGTCAGTGATGGCAGCCAGCTCCCACAAACCAAGACTATAAAATGTGTGAGGAAATGAAGTGACTCCTCAAACAACCCCGATGGTTAATTAAGTCACAGTTTGTCATCTCCTATTATCTTTGGATATGATAACAGTCCAGTCTTCTCTATTCATCCTCGGAGGAAAGAGGAATACTTGGGGGATCCTCTTATCTGTGTTGCCCGGTTTGATCTGAGAGAATGGCTTCTTATGAAAGCATCCTAATAGCTCCTCCAATTTGTTAAAGATCCCAAGGGCTTCAGGATCCCTTTCTGGCTGCAGTCACGACAGCAACTTCATTCTACTCAAGCTTATCTGTTCATGTTTAGCTGCTTGGAAAGGCATTATTTATTTCATTTCTACGGGTGAATTCAAATGCAAACAGCACAGAAATCAATGTGTAAACCTGTGAACATGTCACGATTTCGCAAACGAGGAAGGTGGACCCAAACACAAGAGCCAGACACAGGAACTGAAGAAATATAACCATTTAATGCAAAAATAAACTTACATGTAGAAAACACAAGGAGCAAGACACTGGCACAAGGAACACTAGAAACACTGATGGCAACACTGGCAAGGTAGACAAACAAACTGACAGAGAACAAAGGGAAACACAGGTATATATACACTGGGAACTAATTACTAGAACAAGACACACCTGGAATGGGAAGGCACTAGGAAAAGGAGGGAAACACTGGGATTGGTTAACATCGGACACGAGGGTGTGACAGGCAACAACACAGGGCGAGACTAGACTAGACGAGACTAACACGGGGCAGGTGTGCAGGGGAACACAGGCTGGGAAGGACTACAGGGAATCAGGAGGGGCACACAGAGCTAGAAAAACAAAACACAAGAGTCCATGAAATAAATCAAACTATATGAGTCCACAAACCAGAATAATGACAGAACATTGCTCAACTAATATATCTTTAAACTGCTGTTTTTCTAGCAGTGTAATCCTGCCAGACATACAAGAGCGGTGCTCCGGCATATTTTTTTTCTCCAAGTGAGGAAATATAATATTTGTAGTTTGAAAAATCTGGTTGAAATCCATGTAAATTTTTTCAACCGCTTGAAGACCCAATCATCACTAAAGCCACCACGTTCTCATTCCCAACTCGTCAAAAACAGCAACTTGGTCAGTGGCCTTAGGCTTCAAGTCATGACGCTCTAGTACCCCTGTAGTGTCCGTTTTGACTGTTCAGTAGATTTCAACGCATAGGGACGAGACCGCATCAAGCCAGGCCTTTCAAGCGACCATGAATAAATTATGGATTTCAAATGAAGGATTTCTCTTTTATGTAACTTAAATAGAGTTATTTTAAATTTATTTTTACATTTTTATCATTTCTGTATTGAGTCACATGTAGTACTTGTCCACTCTTAATGCAATTCTTTGTTTTAATAATTGTTATTGTAATTATATTTCTGTAGAAATTTGTAAATGAACTGATGAAAAAAGTACATCTAAAATGTATAAACGTATTGTCAGTGAAACCTGACAGTAAGGAAGTTAGAAAGTAAGTAGTAAGATGGACAAGTGAATACTGATTGAATAATGATGAAAATATTATTGGCTTCTCTTATGTGTCCTTATCCTGCTAGTTCTCTCACCGTACTTACATGCTGCCCTTTCCACTTACTGGCATAAATTGTCACTGTTAATACTGTTGACTGTCAACTGTTAACTGTGTATATGAGAAAGGCATTTGTTTTGTTATGTAATGCTTGTTTTCTTTGACAGCATTAAATATTAATTAATGATTTTTTTATTTAATGTGTCATGCCAAATATTTTACCCATCTCACATGGGATTACAAGAGACCACTACTAGTCAACAAAAGAAAAAAATGTAAAACCTAATGTAATGTAAGGGACAGATCTTGTGTGTTGAGCCAAAAACTTTACTCTGGAATTCTTTCACATATACACTTTGTTCTGCTAATAATGTGAAATGCTACAGAAAAACCATGCAAAGAATTATTTATTTAAGAGTTATTTATTTACATGAAAATAGGCAGAAGCCTTTGGGCTGATCCCAAGACAAAACCCTGCCTGGTTGACAAAGTCCATCAGGTGGAAAGGCTGGGGTAAAGCAAAGAGTTTAGAGAAGAGGGAAGAGGAAGGGAGAGGGAGAAGAAGAGTTGTGATGGCTACTCTCAAAAAAAGAGAAAAAATGTGCACATACATACAGAAAGTCAAACATCACAGTATCACAGTAGGTATAAAAATCCTGGCCTCACTTTACTGTGAAAACTTGTGCGGGAAAACAAAATCCCACATCATCCTACTGCATTTGGTCCTTCAGATACCGGGAAATATTTTTTAAACCTATGTAATTTCCCAGAGGGATGAAATCTGTCATGCAAATAAAATGGCCAGAACCTCTATGCTTTACCTGAGGTTGATGTACAATACTTCCACCAACTGACAAAACAAAGGTAGCCATCACACTGTTAATAAAGCGCCAGGCTTTGTCCATCTATTTGGGGTGGGCAGACCTCCACCGGCATCACTGGATGATGGCAGAGAAGATGATTGTCATTAAGGGAATTGCTGGTAGAGATCTTGCAAGTCCTGCTTCATACCTGCCACGAGCTTCATAGTCTTGATGTTTCCAAGATTATTTCCGCCACAGTGGATAAACAGCATATCTGGCACAGCTCTTTCTCCAAAGCACTGATGGAAGAGGGGATGGAGGCTTCTCCAAACCATGTCACCCTAGCCAAACCAACAGGCCAAGGCGTCCAGACCAAGCTTGGTCTTGATGGTCTCCCTTGTTCGCTTTTCCCCACAGTAGCTGTCCCCTGTAATGTAGATTTTGGGTCCTGCTGATTGTAAAACAAAGAGAAAACTTAGCTTTTCTATGAAACCTTGTGCTGGTGTGTTATTAAATTTAACATACTTCATTTAATATTTCTATTCTTCCACATTTCCATGTTTTACCATGCTCTTTGAGTGTATAATGGATGTAACTTAATGTTAAAAACTTTCGTTTGTTTATATCATTCTCAAATGAAAAAATAAGTCTTATGCTGAAATCACAAGATTTGATTTCCAGATATTTCCATGATATTTATACCTTTTCTTGGCCTCTTCCATTCAAATATATTGACTCTAATGTTACATGAGAAAAGCAGAGCTGTGTTGCATTGATAACTACCAGATGCTAACATATTAAATGCATGTGCTAACCTAGCTAAAGCATAGACTGTATGAGCTAAAGACAAACTATTTGGCTGTTTGCCAAGTTGTGATAGTTACGTTTAATTTCAATAATAATGAAAACGTTACTTATATTTTTACATGAGATGTGTGACTTTTTAAATGAGTAACATTATGTATGTAGTTGTATTAACCTTCAACAAGCCTTCTGTCATAGAAAAACCAGCAGCAATGATGGTTAAGATTGTGTAGCAGCTAGACTACCCATAGACCTAGAGGCCACCTCAAAACTTCAAGGGGCGTGTGCTTGGGATTCACTCGTATGATACGGGTGGGACCTCAGTACTACCCGATCCCTAGCGCGCAGACTCTGGCTCCAAATGATGTGCCCAGGGCAAGATGGCAGTACGCTTATCCGGGACATTTTGGCTTCACTTTTGTACAGCGGGAGGAAGTGGAGACGCATCATCCATCTTTATATACAGTCTATGGACCCTACTGTGGCAGAGAAGAAGGATTTCAGGAACACAGTGGATGTCTTGAATTTCCTTAACCACCTGAGGTGCTGCCTTGCCTTCTTCACCAGGGTGGTGATGTGTGTAGACCATGACAGGTCCTCAGGGATGTGAATTCCAAGGTACGTGTAGCTACTCAATTTCTCCACCAGGTTCCCATAGATCGTGAGTAGTGTGTTGTGGATCCTCTGCTTCTTCCACCATCTCCTTGGTCTTTGAGACATTCAAATCCAAGTTGCTGTCCTTACAACATGATGAGAGCAGCTCCACCTCTTCCAGATAGGCAGCCTCGGGGGCAAGGGACAGATTGAAAATAGAGGTGAAAACAGGAGCTAGCTGGTCAGCACATGATTTTAGCACCCGTCCAAGGATGCCATCTGGGCCAGCTGCCTTCCTACCATTCATTTGTCTCAGAGCTCTCCTCACGTCGTGCTCTGAGACGGAGATTGGGTGGTCCTCCTAACCGGTCTGGTCACCTGTTAATGCTAGCCATGGTGCTAGCAGTCTCGCACTGGCCTCAAACTGTGCATAGGTGTTTAAATATTGTGTCTGTTGTTGTGGTCGCACAGTTGAGCCTCCACTTTGTCCCTGTATCACCTCTTAGCCGATTTCACTGCTTGTCTGAGCTTACAGGATGCCGCTTTGTATGGTGACATGTCTCCAGAGCTGAGCCCTTCATCGTAGGCAGTGGTGCATGTCACCACTTCCGAAAACACATTCACGTCATCAGAGCTCACCCGGAACATATCCCAGTCCACGTCACTCAGCACGTCCTGTAGGTGGCCTCTGATTGGACAGTCCAGCGTCTGACCTCTTGCAGTACTGGGGGTTCCCGTCTCAGCCTTTGTTTATATTTCAAAATGAGGAAGACGGCGGCGTGGTCAGCCTTACCAAAAGCTGGGAGAGACGTGTCTTTGTAACCGTTCTGTGTAACAGTGATCCAATATGTTTTCATCCCTGGTTGGACATGTGACATGCTGGAAAAAGTTTGACATAACCTGTTTGAGGTTCGCCTTATTAAAGTCATCGGCCATGATGAGGTCTGCCTCCGTGTGTTTGGTGTGGTGTTTGTTGATGGTATCATGTAATGTGGTGAGAACAGCGTCCGTTTCCGCCAAAGGTGGAATATAAATGACAATGATGATGACTGTATAGAACGCCCGCGGCAGGTGGAAAGGGCGACAGAGGATCGCTAGGGTGTTCAAGATTGGGCAAGCATGAGCACGACAGAACAGAGACATTCCTTGGATCACACCAGTTGTTGTTGGTCATGAAACACACTCCTTCACCTTTTGGTTTGCCAGATTCCTTCGTCCTGTCTATGCAAAACACTGAGAAGGTTTTGGCTGGTTCAACGTTGTGATCTGGCACCACTGGGGAAAGCCATGTCTCTGTGAAAACAAAGGATGTTGCAGTCCTGCATGTCCCGTTGGAAGTAAACCCGGATCCTGATGTTGTCCAGCTTGTTATACATGGATTGAACATTTGCAAGCAGGATACTGGGCAGGGGTGGACGGTGTTCTCCCGCTCGCAGCCTTTTTCTGACCTCGGAATGTTTCCCTTGGTGTTTCTTCTTCCTGCTTCCCCGCAGGGGCTCATTTCCATGGTTGGGGGCCGCATCCCAGAGGATGTCCTTCGGCCAAGTGGAGCTAACATGCTTAGAAAAAAAGAAAAAAAAGGTATGTAGTCCTAGTTGCAATGTTCAGGAGTGTGCTGTGGTCGTAGGCTTTTAGTGCAGATGAAAGGGAGGTGAAAGAACTAAAAAAAAACGACATAACGGTCATGACGGTGTCTAGTCTCAGCTGCGTCATCTTGGATCATCTTGGATTGAAATTATGAAATGTTGAGACATGGAGTTCTTGGTAGAACTGTTGTATAAAAGCAATATCTCACGAGAGTGCGGTTTTACTGTATATCAGCATGTTGTGATTATCTTCGGCACTCAGCCTGTGGCCTTGTGTCTACACCAAATCACAACTGTGCCAACATACAGTATAACCACACTCCCTCTCGTGTGATATTGCTTAAGTGTAACATAAGAACAATATGCAATTAATGTATATTAGTATATTATTATTATTTTGTGGACAACCCAAAATGTCCTCACAAATGTCCTCACAAAAAAAAGTGTTCGGGTAGTTTCTCAATACTTGGTCCTCACAAGTATAGTAAGACGATCCCTCACACATGCATGAACGCACACAAAGATTATTGCGTTTTTTATTTTTTTTAACATCCATATCGATGATGCAACACTTTTTTTTTTTTTTTTTAAACATTACTGAGTCTTAAATTAAAACAGCATGTCTCTGAGCCCACCCACGATCATGGCCATTAATTACTCATGGAATAAATACATGCTCTCTGGTTTTGGAGGATCTCTGTTTCTTGGATGATCAGTTTATTGAGCTCAAATCTGTTTTTCAAGCTGCCCCAAAATACCACTAGAGTACTGTTTGCTCTTGCATCTTTGATGGTCAAAGTGCCCATAAATTTACTCCGTCTGCAAGTTGTAGTATTTTTTTTGCTCAGATTTCCCACGCAAATGCTGAGTTTAAGTGCTTCAATGATCACTAAAAATGAGAACCAAATCTGCCAGTGTATACCCAAGGATAAATGAAAGCATCTGTTGCCTACAAAGGGATTCCAGAAGAGCTGAACCTGAAATGTCCTACATGGTAGCCACTGCCAGGGTGGACATGGATTTGTGGTTTTATCTGGAATCCCTTATTTGGGCATATAATACTATGATAAGTCACATGTAAACAATTCCTTGTGGATAAAAATATACAGTCATGCAGGTGTGCATATATGTATATCTATCTATCTATCTATCTATCTATCTATCTATAGATAGATAGATAGATAGATAGATAGATAGATAGATATACATAGACAGGTAGAAATGGAATTTATAGCTGCAGCATCATTTGGTTCAGTGGAGATGTACAGTTGTGTGTCATGTGCATAACTATGGAAACATACATTGTGCTCTCTGATGATGTCACCAAGTGGCAGCATGTATAGTGAGAATAATAATAGACTAAGGCAGCACCATTGTAGAACCCCAAAGCAGTTGTCATGTTTCTCAGACACATGATCTCCGGGACTGGTATAGAATGTTCTCCCTTTGATGTATGTTTGAACCAGTTCAACACACAGCCAGAAAGACCAACCAACTTTTCAAGATGATTGATAAGGATATCACAGTCAATCGTATCAAACACTGCACTTAGGTCTAAGAGGATAAGAATTGAGACCTTATTGTCACCAGAGTTTAGTCTGAGGTCGCTGATTATTTTAGTAAGAGCACTTTCAATGATGTGGTATGTTCTAAAACCTGACTGAAATTCCTCAAGGATATTGTTTTCTTTAAGAAAGGAGTTTAATTCCACAGAAACTATCTTTTCAAGTATCTTAGTAATGAAAATTGGATATTGATCTGTAGCTGGTCAGTGCATTACCAACTAGCTTGGGTTTCTTTAGTAGGGGTTTTACACCTGAAGAGGTGTATTTGTGCTGCCCTCGGTATATGTGCTGTATATAACTTGGCAGTCAGATAAACGCTCTCCTAACATCAAGACTCTGAAGACAGTTGTCCCTTTGTCCACAGGTTTATTGAAGTTGCAAGGAAAGGTGAAACTGTGACATACAAAGAGCATAATCAGCACTATGCTTGTTTTTAACATGTACAGATATATGCAATGTAATACCTCACATCATATTTTAACATGTAGCCAATTATCTGTCTATTTATTTATTTATTTATTTATTTATTTATTATTCCTATATGAACTTCCAATGGTCTAGGAGCTATGCAGAAATTACTCGGTAAACCACTAGCATCAAACATCACAGTATATAACACTATCTCAAAAATAATGATCTGCGATGATAGATAACAATGAAACCCATCAATACGTACCCACGATGCTACCAAAGGCTTAAGTTGTATGCAAATGTCGCTGGGTAAGCTCAGATACATTAAACAACAACTGTGAGTGCAATGCTCATTTACTTCCTGGTTCCTCGTCAGATGACACAACTTCCTGTTACTGACAACTTGTGATTCTTAAAGTGACCACAACAACACAACAAAGGGAATTACTTGAACATACCAAGACTTATGTTATATTAACTTAGTTGTAACAGAACAGTATTTATAATTATCAGGACATGACTTGAAAAACTGTTGAACACTCGCTTAAAAAATGTTGTAAAAAAACGTTTCACTAGCTTTTTGTCTCCACAGAAATTGTAGAAAATCACTTTCTGTGAAATATCCATAGCAGTACATTCCATGTTGGCAACTAAAGATCTTCAGCTCAAATAGTAGCAGCCTGGAGTGCCATGATTTATTCATGCTATGAGAATCACGCACAGATTGATCATTAAATAGTACTTCCTTAGTTACTCCATTGACTGTACACATGAAGTGAAGTTTGAATATGTCTCAATATCAGTCTAGAGTCACTTTGAGAACACTATGTATGTTTCTCCATCCATCCATCCATTTTCTCCCGATTATCCGGGGTCGGGTCGCGGGGCAGCAGTCTAAGCAGGGACACCCAAACTTCCCTCTCCCCGGACACTTCCTCCAGCTCTTCCGGGGGGACCCTAAGGCGTTCCCAAGCCAGCCGAGTGACAAAATCACTCCAGCGTGTCCTGGGTCTTCCTCAGGGCCTCCTCCCGGTGGGACATGCCTGGAACACCTCCCTGAAGAGGTGTCCAGGGGGCATCCGATACAGATGCCTGAGCCACCTCAGCTGGCTCCTCTCGATATGGAGGAGCAGCGACTCTACTCTGAGCTCCTCCCGGGTGACAGAGCTCCCCACCCTATCTCTAAGGGAGCGCCCTGCCAC